>QDEB01096570.1:10541-50928 GCA_004193795.1 Asbolus verrucosus | reverse complement strand
TATATATATAATATACTACACGCAAAATTTATGGGAATACTCATGTCCTTTCCATTACCAACATAAATAAATATTGCCGACAAACTGCTACTTCAAACGTAAAATCAATACTAGTCCCATGAATAACTTCGCACGCTCTACCATACACTATTATCTACGCAACTCATTTGCTCCCTTATTTATTAATTCACAGTGCGTAAGTAAACACATTACGTAATCAACCATCATCTAATTGTGGTTAAAATTACATAAATTAGGCATTCACCAGCGGCGAGGGAAGGGAATTAAATTTTTACGTTTAATTCAAGTTCCCCGATCATTTAAGTTGGTGAAAATATTTTTCTGAATAGAGAAGCCGTTTTAGAGGTTACTCTGACCTATATACTTCAATTACGAACTAATTGAAACCCTTCAAGTTTCTTAATTGTGTAAATTTGTTCCTTGATGAGGTTCATATTAACACGTCTTCTAAACTCCCTTAATATCTACAACGTGTACATACTGATGATTTGGGACTAATCGTAATGATGATAATTACGGGTAATTATAAATGAATGTCTCAATTTGATTTAACGTTTTCCCTGGAGAAGTTGCTCTCAAAAAGGTTTTGTTGTATTGACTTTTAGCAAAGTTTGTGTCGGTGGGAAAAAATAATAATTTATGAGTTAATTTTAAATTTTGGCGATCTAAAAAATTTTACTTACATTAACAAAAGAAGCGAATTATACCCAAAGGGCCGAATTAAATTAGCTCCATTGATTTTCTACTACTACCAAATAAACTTGTTTTGGGATTTTGTAAAATTGTTATTGACAGTGATGAATTATTCTTAAATTCCTCGAATACTTCTCAAGTCGTTTTGCAATGGCGCCACCAAATATTGTGAACATCTATACTTATAACTGACGGCTTTAACCCTCCGATTTCGCAAGTGGTCATAAGGTCAAAGTCGCGGTTCATGAAATTTCAGACCACTAGTTATAGAATAAACGTCTATGTGAGATAACGATGTCATCTTTATTTTACACGCTTCCAATATGAAGAAAATCTAGTGGAAAATTGTTTCTGGAAACCATTATTTCTACATTCTTTCAAGTTTTAGGGCCTCATTAGCAGTTAAAAAGCAAGTTTATTATACAATGCCTCCTTTATCTTCTTGAATTCTCTTCTCATAGCCAATTGAAGTTTATCAAATTATAGGTACGCAAATTTGATGAATTAGGTATTTATCAAGTTTATTACAGATCATTACTTTGTAACAATTTTGTTAATTTTACTTTGTAAACTTTACGTAAACATAATTTGTACTTTCTTAAATCACTTTGTAATTTACAGATTTTGCTCTACATCAAACAAGTCGTTATCACAAGTGTATTTCGTTCGGGTGAATAAGTAACCGACGGCGAGGCAATATCGTAAAATATTTAACGCATAAAGACCACTAAAATAAACAATGTAAGCTAATTAAATAGGTTTATGGTGATCATGCATGCCAAACTGTTCATTTTCAAATCTCAACCTAAAACGGCCGCTCAGCACTAATCGCTCATTAAACTTTTACGTTATTACCTCATTCAGAAATGGTAAGCTTTAGGTCGTCGGAAAAAGGATTCTGCTAATAAATATTATGTAAATATTTATGAATAAAGTAATGTTGTTTTTACAGTTGAGTGACTTTAAGCAGGAAGGTATTTTAACATTTTAAGGATAATCCTGATTCCGATATGCTACTAGATGAGAGCGAATCTAATCCTCCATTCTGTTAAGGTGTCCGACCAACATATGGCTGTACGTAATATTCATAAAATCTCCAACAGATACCATGGCTATTCCTGAGCCACAAGTTGGGAAATCTAGTGCAATTATTTAGTTTGACATAATTCAAAATTGTAATTTTTTTTTGAAAAAATACAAAAATATTTTGGAAGTGTGGTTGATATTGTAAAGCTGAAATATTTCAGTATCTGGAAGTAAATGGAAGTGTGACATTGCTTTAGTTTTGTGACTTGGCAGAAATCTAATGTAAGATATTAATCATTAAAATGAATTTAACCTCAGTAAAGGTCTTCAATTATAAGAGCTACTTCTTATCAAGTTGATGTAATAAAACAAGTAAGAGAAACGGTTATTTTGAACACGCGACATAAATAATACAACTGCAAGCTGGAAATATTCTTTTATAAATTCAAATAAATGAAGACGGGTGAGCAGGCTGTTATTGAATTTTTTTTTAAATGATGTAATGTAATAAAATGAACGTTTTATTGTTCGTTAAGTACTTGAAAGTAAACTGAAATTTATTGCTTCCCTAGTAAATAAGCAAAAAACACAAGAGTAAAAGTTAGGAAATTTCATAAGGAGGTAGTTAAAGTTAGTGTTTATAGATGATAGAATGGTTTGAGGTGGCTGTACTTTGTGGCAGACTTCGTAATAAGATTTGCAGAGCGCTTTTCGAGCTACTTGAACTTTGATGACTTCAAAATGCATTTTCATGGAAATGATATCTCCGATAATTACGGATTTAAATGCTTTGTTTTTTGTCATTGTGCTTAGTAGGATATGATTGGAAATTGATTTTCTTAATTCTATACGTGCTCTATCGGTAATTTTACTCTCGCTTTAAGCAGACCTTTTGAGATACTCTATACGCTTACCATTATCTTGTCTCTCGTCTGTTTTCCATAAAAATTCATTTAGGTACTTGTGAATATTTCCATTGTGTTCTTTATCTGTAAAGAGAATCTGACTTGTATATTTATTTAGATAATTTAACTGAAATTTCATTATTCTGCACACAAAAGTTATACTCGATTGTGAATTAGAGTAGGCTGTAAGAGAATACTAGTTGCAACGTACAGCCACTGCAATGCTGATGAAAATACAGAGTTTTCCTGTAACTAACTGCGGAAAGCTGAGCTTCTCTTAATAGTGAAGGATTATCTCTCGAGCTTTGAAAATGTTCACTTTTTGATGGCCAGACCAGAGCAAGAAGAGTAAGAAAAAGAAGTCATCAGGCTTCAGTCGCTTGTGACCGACATTGTGAAACTGGTTGCCTTTTCAGTATGTTCCCAACGTTCCGAAATAATATAATATGTACACTACTCATTCTCCTTTAAAATATAAAGAATTTAATATAAGATACCCTGCTTTATTCATGCTATCGTTGCAACAGCGTTTTCCCAAATTAATTAACAAACTAGCTTTTAACAATTTTGATTCAGTTTGTGATTAAATTTTAAAAGTTATGTCCCAGGCCGACCATTTTCCCGCGCGCATGTGAGCTGAAAAAGTTGGTGTTCTTTAATTTGGTTCATCTGAGAAGAAAATTATATGTCAAATAAATTTATCTTGATGGACAGGCGCAAAGCTTTGTGTTTGCCGAAAAACAACTTAATTTGCATATATTTTTTATTCCATAATTTTATCGTTTGAGACCTGTGCGGATATAGAATTGCAACAAACGAGCATTTTTTTGTGTGAGACCGAAATTCAAAATGACGCAAGCGTGTAAAGCGTTTTTATCCCGACCACATCTAGCAGAAACACAATGCGAACAATTTGGGTAGAATGGCCCTGATATATGAGAATTTGCCTGAAATACTGCTGGAATTGATATCCGGAGAGAAATAGAGCTTGCCACAGGTGGGATTTAAGGGTGCTCGTTCTTATACGTCAGGACCTAAATCAGTTTTTATGTTTACACTCTTCATTATTAATTTACGAATTCTTCACTAAAATAACCAAAACCGACAACCGATCGTTCAGAATTACTCAATTAATCATCACTTCAAATATAGGATTCACATGCGATGTCGCAATGGAAGTTGCTGTCGCTTTAAGCGAACAAAACACACAAAAATTTATCATTATTCTTTAATAAAGGTGATTTGTCTTTCTTGAAGGATCTTATAATCATCGATTTTAGCATATTTTTGAAAATTTCGCGTTAAATCAATACATAAGCATGAGGGATGACTCCCCATTTTTTAATACAATGTGAACATTAGTAAAGTTGAAACGTTACACAAGCAAATAAGAATAAAAGCTTTTAGAACGAGAATAACAGGCGAAATGAGAAGTGATAAAAAAGCGAAAGGGACTGAGGTTACTGTCCCAAGAATTCGACGTTTTTTGATGAATAGGTGTTGAAATACGAAAATATTGAACATACAAATTCTATTAAAAATAAATCTAACATTCAGAAGGCATAAGCTCACTCGAACGAAATCGTTTCGAATCAAAGGAAAATGTTAAGTGATTCTTAAAATTAAAATTTTCAAATATCGATCAAATATCATCTCAAAAGAAACACCAAGAAGCTACTCTCTTATGTAAGAAATTGAACATGTTCACGTTAGCGTCTGACTTTAAAAAATCTAAAAAGAATTCTTATCGACAAAAACCGAAATAAAATATAACAAGAACAAATTGCTCCACCCGCCTTGTTTTGATGTAAATAAATTACAAACAACCACTACAGATATTGTTTCAATTTGTTAGGCATAAGTACAACGTTTAAGTTTCTGGGCACGTTATATGCAGTCATAATATGCAAGTCCAGGTCTGCAACAATTTTTCAGAAAATATTATTCAGTTCAGTCTAATATATTGTTGCATAATATAAACAGAAACTTCTATCCATTAAGATATCATAGTATGCCATCATGTTAGCAGGAAGTAAGTCTGAATCGGGCACCGGTGGTGGTCAATTACGGATAAAGAAAAGAAATTAATGAGAAAAAAAGTATTATGCCAAGGTCAGCAACTGCTGAATAGTCATTTGGAGAAACTGGTTACATCAATAAAAACATGAAAGGGCAATTATTGGAAACAACAAAATTCAATCAGAAACTGATGCGGGCTTGTCATATTGTTTCTCCTTGTTAGAATAATAGTTCTGAGTTTGATCATCGCGAATTACAACTGAAAGTCACGTATATGAAGTACAATTATTTAACTATTTACTAAACACGCAACTGCTGTCATAGAAATTTCAGTTTGTGAAACTTTATAAAATACATGTTGGTAAATTATTATGAATTTTCTCATTATGCGAAAAGCGAAATAAATTTTGATTCGTGTTAGTACTTTGGTATTCCTCTTGTAGATAAAATTCAGCAATAGTTTACAAAGGTTCTGAAATTAAACAGTTTATAGTTGACCTTAATTTAGTACTGCTAGATTTTCTATTATGAAACACTGGGTTTATTAAATTTGTTTCTGTATAAATCTGGATTATATTTCAACGTTTCGACTTGATTAACATTTTTACATAAAATCGTTATTTACTTAATAAAAAGGGATTATCAAAGTTGAAATATTTCCCCTCCTATAACGGCTACATGCTTCACTTATTTCAAGGAGAATATTCTAATCTCTTGTCCCGATCACTTCCTCGATATTTGAGGATTACAGCTTAAAGAAATACTTCAAGTTTTATTTAAGGACATCCTTTCAAGGATAAGTCACCCAAGGCGTTATATTAAGAAAACACTGGAAAGCTTCCTTATTTCCTGACATATACAAGTTTAATTATTATTTACCCGAATTTCCAAATTACTCCAAAACTTAATTAAATATTGATTAAGCGGTCACAGGGTTTATTACAGTCTGACCCGTCACTACAGAATCATCGGTCATTAACAAAATTATCTAACACAATTATTTACTTACAATTCTCAAATCCCCAACTTGACCTTCACTGATTTTAAAACAAGAAAGCAGTACCACCATGGCTTAATTAAGTTAGGTTTGGTTTTCAAAAAATGCGTCAGCAGTCGTTCATCTGTCAAAATCTTATTGAAAATTATATATTACCTCCATAACAGTTTAGAATTTTTCTTGTGTGTTGGAATGTCAGATCTAGTTTATAGTGTTGACGTTAATATGTTATGCATGTGGGCTGTCTAACAAAGGCAAACATGATTGATTTAGTTGGCTACATTGGGGTACAGGCATAAACCTTGGTTTATACATATGTTAAATGTTATTGAAAACATATTGTTTATTCAGAACCACTAATAAATAACCTACAGCTGCAACCGGAACATTTCAGACAGAATTAGCTGTATCTTCACTTAACTAGACACACTATTCCAGAAAACAAATGCCTGGAAATACTCGAACGCTGAATGACAAACTAATTAAAGTCGAACAGTATATCACTAGCCGCCATCTTGGTGTCTCTCTCTTCCACGTCTTAAGAAAGGGGACACATTTATCCGCGGTTTCGCCTAAGACGGCTTCTTGGAAACCACTAGATTGTTTTAGGATTACTTCATGCACACTGTCTTTACGAACTGGAAAATAAATTTCGTTCAGATTTGAAAGTTTATTTAAGCACCTGTCTTTTATTGTCGGTTTCATTCACGACGTGACATGCTTGTCATTCCTCATCGTGATTAACTACTTTCGCTCTTATTTTGAATAAATAATTAACAGCGAGAGTCTAGAGATCACGCCTTGATGAATGTGGAATGGCAGAGGTGAGTTCAACAATCATTCAAAATGTAAATTTACTACAAATGTGTTTATTTCGAAAGTTGATTTCAAGTAAACAACCGTGGTTGAGAAGGTGCAAAACATATGTTAACAATCTGAACCTCCATCTTCTGACGCGCCAAGAACCATGTTAGCAATTCACATTCAAGGATTAACAACGATTTTAACTTCTGAGAGAGAAGTGAATTTTTAGAAAAACACATTTGATATTATTCCTCACACTTCATTTTACCATCATAAGACTTCTGGGTTTATCGAACAGTTGACAAATCGGAACTATCTACATTTTTTCATGTGTCTCGTTGAGCAACTTGCATGTTTGCATGATATTCTCGATTGGGTAATTCGTAGAATTTACCGCATCAAATATAGAAGAATAAGGGATAACCAATGTCACAGAAGTATAAAAAGAACCAATCTTTATAAATTTTATGAAGGCTTCATTTCAATAAATTGAATCCAATGAATTGATCCATCCAAAAGAATCGAACTTTCCATCACTGTTCAACGATATACTTTAAAGTGAGAAATATTGTCAAATTTTTAAATGTTCTGCGACTTGATCAATATCGCTCAGAAAATATGCATTGAAATGTGCAAAATAAAAACAAATTTTCAGGACTGCGATTTTATTTTTACAAGTCGTTAAATTTTATAGAACAAACCGCAAGTAGAAATTTACACAGATTGTAAATAATTATGTATATTTATATTACGTACTTACCCAATGTGTGTTGCAACTTAAAACGAATTTTCACAGTGAAATTTTCCGATATTGGAAATCTATTAGGTCAATTCACAGAAACATGCGTAAAGTTCGTGGAAATCACATTTAGTTCATTCCGCAAAATGTTTGTCAATTTGAACGGTGATCGATTTGGCCTTCTTTGAGATTGATTTTTATATTTTTTAAGATTTCAAATTGCACTATGTAATCTGACGTAAGCCGTACAAACATAATGTTGCATACACATAGCGCATTATCAATAAGTACTTACTGTAAGAAATAATTAAAACTAATTTATCTAGTTGCTGCAAACTTTGCAAAAAATATTTCATTTGAGCGAGGACAAATGATTTCCATCGATCGTAAATGTATAATTGTAATTATATCATGCTCAATAAACGAAACATCGCTAGTGCAATTTTTTTAACCAGTGAGAAAATGTAGCAACTGTGGAGAGAAAAATTTGCAATCACAATAGTTAGAAAAATGTAACCAACAGGGTTTACGGTAAGGCAGCCGTAAAGGAAGCATCAAAAATGATTTTCGGAAAAATTTTCTCGTGATTGTCGGCCAAAAATTCTGTTAAGTGTACAGCCTTGGAGGTAACTCGATAAAACCCTTGCAGGGTGCGAAACCAATTTATTGGCGTGTTTTCAGATCTGAAGGATCCGGTCCGTTTCTGAATTGTAATATCGAGAATTCGATATTCAGTGAATTGTCCGGCATCTTTCTCTATTTCCCACGATACTATTTTACTAAATATCTCCAATTTAACCTATTTAAAACAACCTTAAATGTAAGCCTCATTTTGAAGTGGCTGAATGGTCAATGAAATTTTTTTCCGTGTAGCCAAATCTTCGACATGTATTAAATTTATTATTGCAGCAATTGTTGATGTAATTGATCCATGATTATCTCATTTGTGCATCCATTTCATGTTATCGTATTGGAAGTGGATTGTTGGAATAAAATTGAATAAGTTGATGTTTGATGGTCCAGAATTCAGATGGGAGAAAAAGCAAAATGCAACATGGAAGTAAGAGACTAGTGCGGAATAAATAGCCCAGACTTGAAATAGGAATGCCAAACACGGTTGCCTGGCTTCATTTGTTGTTCGTAGCAGAAATAAACGTTGTAAACAATGTGCTGACTTGGCTTTACTGATTCCAAATAGTGAGAATCCAGTTTTAGTCTTGCGTTTTCATTCTAGTACGCAGAATTCCAGCGGCATTGGTATTCGTATCACTTCTTGCTGAATACACGTGTGCTCGCATTAACAGTGAATTATCGGTAAAACGCCGGTGCGTTCTTCAAGTCATGTTTTACTAGACATTGAAAAATGGCAAAAATTTTGTGTGGAAGTCTTTCGGTCAATGCTGTATATATTTTCGTAAAAGGTTGATTTATTGTTTGACCAGAAATAAAATCGTTGACGTAATCGTATTTATTGTGAAAGAACTAAACCGTGAAAACAACACAATGTCATGTAACGTTGTTATCGTTGATCGTGATGTATGTGGTCGGAGGTAAGCAAAGTCCGCATAATTTATAGTCAGCAGAGAGCTGTTGGTTGTTGGTCTGTTGGCGTAGCGACGCTCCTGTCGTGTGTTACATGAGTGATTACTTACTGACAGAAATTAGCATATGTGTCATATCTGGAGCTCCACACTTTGGTTTCACTATTTCCCTATATCGTTCCGTTAACACTTCAGAAGTTCATCATGAGTTTAAATCCAGCTGAAATATTGACAGCTTGTTAACGGACACGCTGCTTTTGGTAATACATCAACCTTTTGGAGATTTCTGTGAAGGGGCCACTTCCCCCCACTCTAATTTATGTAGTTTAATAGCCAACCTCGGTGTAATTATGGCTCTATAAAGGACTTTATGGACCCAGTACTATTGGCTCAATGCAGAAACTGCACGCTAATACGGTGCCACTTCGTGAGGTATTTTCTGTAGAATGTTGTCGATTTTAAGGTTATAACGTTTTCCAAAAACGTAATAATAATCACTCTTCGCGCACATCACATCGAATTTTATAAAAGAGCGCCGCTTCCTCACTGTGCACTTTTCTCAAAATTAATTCGATTTTTTTATTAGGTAACGTAACAAATGACACGATCCCGAACTAGGGCCTAGTTGCGTATTCAACGCGTCGTCCTCCACATTTCGTTGTGGGCAAGAGGTCGATGTGGGCACACGCAGCTTTGTATTCCAATAACGCATCAGTTGATCGTAAATAAACACCCTTCACGGAGTTATTCGGCACAAATTCCTGCACTCCGACGTCGACGCTATAGGTCAGCCTAACTTATACCAGGTAGCCTTGCAAACAAGATGGGCAGGGGGTCGTTTATCAACGTCTGACCAGGAATTCAGCCGTCTTCCACCGACCCTGATACATCTCAAATTTGGACCGGCGTGCGCCCTTCCGTCCGTCGCTTTGACATTTGCCAAAGGAATACATCAGCCCGGAAAAATATCATCACTCATAGACCAAACCATTACCCTCCATGACCAGCCTCGTCAAATCGAACTGCGTGTAAATGACGACGCCCAATTCTAACTTAAGCCCAGTTCACCTGCAAACGACATGTTACGACTACACAACGAAATTTTCTTGCGTGCTTTTGTGTCTTATTAAAGGAAGATAATAAGGACCACAATAACTGTATAAACGAAATTTCACAATAAAGTTGGCAATTATTTATTTCAAGGTTGTCACCTTGACGAACGCACTGATTAGCAAGTGAGACGATTATTTCAATAAACTACAAAAATGGCCATAAGTGTCGAGACCTGTTTAGAAGAATCTTTGGCAATGTATTATTTTAGTTTTGAAGTTTTCATAATTGCGACGTGTGGAAAACTTCTATAAATTCACGTTTTCAACAATTTACTTTCACGGCAAACCCTCTTTCTGCCACTCTTCATTTATGACGCAAAATATTCACTCACGCAGCAGTCTCTTTCTCGCTTGCGTTTCATCATAAGCAGACAAAACTTAAATCTATTTGCTAACCCCTATTTGCATCTAATCACCCCTTTTCGAAATATGGCAAATGCCCCTTGGGTAGTGTTTGTTCCCTAACTAAACTCACAAACTATACAATATCAAATTTGTCACTAGCCCTATTTCTGCTCTAAATACCCAAACATTTGCGTAAGTATAAAGGTAATGGAGTCAAATTTCCAAAAATTTACAAAAAAGATTGTTGCAATTGATAACAAAATATAAAATTGTACAACTAAGCGGTTACACTGTTAACACTTGTTCCAAAATATAAAGTCATATACTTTTTGTCGGTTGTTTTTGAAATCACTAAATTTCGTCATACAGAAAAATTAAAAATTTTCTATGATATAAAAAATGTTTAGTTCATTTGTATAATGCATTAAATGATGTGATGAAGGTTAAATAAGAAGTCCAATACTACACAACCGAATGCTCTGTTAATAACAGTTATACTGATGGATCAAACGTTTGATAAAAAATACGCACTCTCTAAAACTATCAGCAAAGCTAAAACTTAATTTCATTAGTTATCAAAAAACGAACAAATATGATGATGTCCGTCAATACTGACACTATTGCTGCAGTAACTCAATCCACTTTTTAGTTCCAGATTCGGTTATTAAAACATATTATAAAAAACCTTTTTTTTTTCATTATCATCAGTTTTGCTCTGTTCTAATTAATTGAACGATTAATAGTATTAATATCAACCTTTACAGCGATAATAATTATGCAAAATGTAGGATAATAGAAAACAGCATTGATAAATAAGACTCTTTTCATAGGTAAATGACTGAAACTTTTTAAAGTCGCCTGTTAATAGCGCATTATGACCACAGATAAAAAAATCAAATTCTGATCAGATATATACATTGAACCATTGTCGAGTGAAATAAATTAACAATTTTAAAGTTCCAACTTCCACTATTCTCGTTCTTACCAGAAAGTAATATATGCACCATTTAATCATTTCTGGACTGTTAAACAACAACTATTTTGCAAGAACTGACCATTTTTAAAATCTCAATTCAACACAAATAACAGTCACATTCTTGCTTAAAACAATAAAAATGTAAATATTAGTTAACAATGGGCTAGTACACAATTTTTTAGAAATACATTTCTGGAAATATCGCTTGAAAAAAGATTTTTCAAGCGATTTCATTATTTTTTTGAATTAAAAGTATAAAAAAAAACAAATCAAATCTAAATTTAAAACGCCAGAGTTTTGGCGGTAACGTTACATCACTAACTTGATTAAAGCGCATGATCGTCGCATTGATATATACGCATGTCAGATTGCCGCTGAAATCAGTTTTTTTCTGATTGGCTATAACATTTAAAAGTAACTAACGTCACAAACATTGTTTAAATGTTTATAATTAAAGTTGCAATATTTATATATCAATAATTTTAAATTCAATCAATAGTAAATTCACTTCACTGTCTAATGTGAAAATGGACAAAAATAACAACATTTACCACAATGCATACTAGTCCATTGCCGCCAAAAATAAAAGAGTTTTGTATCACATGAATGTTTGTATATCAGTGTATTTAAAAAGGTTAAAATAATGTTATTTTTTAAACATTTATTTGTGTTGGCTAGTTGCAAATTAAGTAGGACATTTAAATACAAATTTTGCAGCGGCCAGTTGGTCGCAAATTCACAAACACGATTTAATTTTTAATTTAAATACTGTAAACATTGTTGTAAATGAGTGGAAATGCAGGTCAATGCCTGCAAGAATAACGTTCTAATTTTGCAAAACAACCGGCTTTTGGTTCTTTAAAAATGTTCATTACAGGGGAATTTGCGCATGCATATCCGAATCGTATCAGATCTCAGGTCATGCAACTATCGGATCTCAGACGTCGGAAGAGAAACTGAAATAAGAAGAGATAAGCGGCTGTTTTCGTTCGTATATATAATAGTTATTGATATTTGCGTTTACATGGCTTCGTAAATCAAGCAAAGAGTGTGTTCGAATAATGCGATTATTATGTCTGTTTTCAGACATATGATCACGAAATGATGTATAAGCTTTTTATTATTATTGCAGTTTATTTATCCCTACTAATGAGCGTCCTAGTTAACTCGGCTTAAGCAGCCAGGACAAATCTTGATCCTGGATCTGGACAATTAAGGAATCTTTAGAGAGAAACAAAGGAATTAGAACAGCCAGTCCAACAAGAGCTGAATATTATATTGTTGTATACATGGCTTCCTGCTGTTCTGATATTTGTACGGTTACTGAACACGGAGCTGCGGTAGTGGGCCAGGTGTAACTTCACACGAAACTTCCCTCTGAAACAAGAAATAAAAGAAGTGGTGCATTACCCGCAACGTATTTTTTTCTCGAAACTAGTCGTTGGTCAAGCAAATGATTTAATGCGACTAAAAGATTAATTTAATAACTAAAGCGATGTAACTTGTCTAAATCATCCGCAACGATTTCAGTCTGACAGCAATTCATTTGAGGGCCGAAGATAGGTAAGGAGGACCGACATAGGTTAGACTTCGGTGGGACATATTTAACGTCTGTAGCTCATTATGAAGCAAATGTAATTAATTCCGATAAGCCGTAAAGAATCTCCGACGGTTTGGGCTGGAAGCGTTTTGGCAAATTTTACGTATTCAAACTTCCAGTATACAGTGAAATGGTGTGTAATGTGGAGTAGAATAATATATTCAAAATTATTGGTGCAAACTTTAGGGTGGAAGCATTTATACTTTCCTTGTTTGGGAACATGCAAATGTGAGGTAAGATTTAATTGGGTGCTTCGAAACTGAAACGGGAAATTTTTATTTGAAATCGCCAGTTTTAAACTCAACGTTTACATGTTATTTTAGCAAATTTCGAAGTTTGCAGCGTATGCGTGGTTGCAACATAGCGTGTACATCATGTTATTTTGTCAGTTCGTCGAGTGCTATGCTCACGTCACTGATAATTCATTCTCACACGTTAAAATTACCACCTAACACCTGCAGCAATCACCATTCAGATTATAATTAACCATTTTCTTTCCTGCGGCAAATCTGACAAGACAGACAAACACGATACATTTATCGATCACAGGGTGGCCACAATCTGCACACATTAATCTAGTAGCACCGCTGAGGAATCTGAGAAAAAATGTGTGTGTCATCTTGAGAAATTGAATAAATGGAAATGTATCGTGCTTCTAGGTTTATTAAAGATAAAAAATGACTTACTCTTTGAGAAAATATTTTGGTTTTTAAATCCGTTTGTCACTTGTATTATTAGCTGTGTATAAGTGAAAGATATGAAGAAATGGACGGAAGACTTGAGCACGAGTTCGATTAGAAGAGCAATTTAATATCGGCATAAATGCAGCAATGTTTGCTGTCGAAAAGTTTCTAAGGTCTATTGGTCGCTGTCTTGAGTCCATCGATTGAGATTCGCCGTGTTTAAACGCGTCATCCCTCGCGGGGATCATCAGTTTTGGTTTCCCTTTAACCTTCCTTTTTCTCCGCTTTCATAACAGTAATCTGTTTTTTATACCGCTCAACATCAAGCTACCCCGCAAATTTTTTTCAAAACTTTCCCACTTTGATGTCTTGATAAATACAATCATTTTCCGTCGTTCTTCGTGAAATATAATCAACGTAATTACTTTTTATGCAAAGCACACTAAAAAACACAAAATCAACCTTAAACAAAATACATAAATTATGCAAAGATAAAGTAGTAAGCCAACGGTCCACAAAAAATTAACAATACTTTTTGCAATTGCCTTCAAAACGCGTTTTTTCAATTAAGTAACATTTGCACTGGGATTAAATCTTATTTAAGAGTGGAGCGAACACTTAATTTGGACTTCGCTCAGATAAGAAATTTAATTTTCGAAAGTACACAGAAAATACACTTTAAACACAATTACACTCTTCAGTACTATTAGTTTAATATCTCCCCCTAAATACTTCACAAAAAAAAAACAGCAATTTCTTATTTACTTATCATTAACAATAATCTCAAACTCTTTTAAAAAATTGTTGATAAAACTTAATGAAACACCGGATACGTTTTATTAAACTCAAATACAATAAATTTAAGAGAATCTAGGTGAAGGTTGGAGAAATGGAAATATTTCTCTTGGGAACATCAGACATTTTTTATTTAAATTTAAATAAAATCAGCATATACTTTCAGACGGTATGATGATTTGTTGGTCGATAGTTATATCTCTGTGTGTCAGCGTAATGATGACAACGTTGCAAAACAAGTCGGAAACAGGACGAAACGAAATTGCAGATAACGCAGTTCTCTAAAAACTACAAACAAAATAAGTGGTGTATTAAAGTTTGTAAACTACGGTTGGAAAGGACACTTTACGGAGATAGCACATTTCAAAATTTTAGGGTGTGCCAAGGCGACGACACCCTTCAATATTCAAGATCACGTGACCTATGTATACAAAAAAACACATAGCTTTCACACCGAACAAGTAATTCAAGGGTTTTACAACCAATAAAATTGTAAAATATACAAGCTCTGTCAAGCGGTTCCGGAGACTCTAAAACATGTCAGAACGATTTATACTCATCATAATTTCTTCACTCGCTCAAAAAAATCTATTTCCTTTTCAGTCAATCTAAAATATTGTTCAAATGTTCGGAAGGCATACGGAGAGATGGCACGCAGCACGTATTATATATTCATAAATTTATACTCTTCACATTTTCATATATCTTAATAGCAGCTTAAACTGAACCGATTTTGATGAAACTTGGTGCACTTTTTGTGTTTGGATAGGGATCTTAAAAGACATTTTCCCGCAATAAAAGTTAGTGGGGAAATATCGGCTGTGATGAAAACTTATATGACTGGGATTGTGTTGTTTAACCAATTGGAGGTATACAACATACATGGTATTTATACTTAGAATTTCTGCGAATAGTACCTGGCATGTTCTCCTCACGAATTCAGAAACTTGTAACAAGGTTCAAATATTTTATGGCGTCGCAGCAATGACGACACCGTCCCGTTTCTGAAGTGGGATTAAACTTTCTTTAAGTATCATTTGAACCAAGTTATCAAGTGGGCTGATATTTTATGCTAAATATATGTTTGTATGAAGACTTATTTTTATTGCTTTCAATAAAAACATCTTTGTATGTTCTTAATTTAGATTTTTCAAAATAAAGAAATATAATTTGACCAATTGCATTTTTCACAGTCGTCTCGTCCGTAACGACTATTTATGCTTTTATGCTATACATCATAATGGCTTTCATAATTAAATGAAAATAAATTCACAGCCTGTTGGGTAAATTTTAAAAAAATTATGAATTTATTTATTTATCATAAAAACACTAAAACATAATATCAAAAAACACTTGAGAATTATTACAGTTTAAATTTAAATATTGAAAAAAAGACTAAAATTATACAAAAATATTGAATGAGGGCATATAGAATGAAAATCCTTTAATTCATTGAAGTTATACGACGATAAATAAACAAATAAATAGAAAACTAGTGTCGATTTAAATAACTAAAAACATTGACTAAAATCAAAACAGAATGTTTTAAATAATAAATTAATTACAATTTGATAAAAATAATGAAAAATAGATATGTTTTTAGTTTCTGCAATAGTCGTCCGACGTCGTGTTTTGTTTTTACACACTCAGAATCATAACTCATGATATTTTGCATCATAGTGATAAAGCAAAATCTTTTTACTATAAACTTTCGGTCTCATTCTGCACTGATAATTAATACAATAGAAATTGTAACAAGCCAACGTTGCTAATGAAATAAAAAATATACAAATTACAATCATGGTAATAACATCACAGTTTGTATTGTAGCCATCCAATTGCCTAATACATATATCATATAAGAATATTGATGTGTCAGTCGTGCGACAGTAACGTACGGTTACACACAAAAAAAACATCGATGATTTATAACAGCAGTCACTTGCGCTAGTGATACGATTTATACCAAAAGTGCTCATTAATAATAATTAGGTAAAATCACAATAAAACATCGTTTATGAGATAGTGGCAGTGATAAAATAAAAGAAATAAACAAGACGAAACACACACACATATAGAGTGCTTACAGTATAGTAAATACACACACTGTAATTAACAATGCAACAATTTGAATATCCGGTGTTTCCCCGAGCTTCGTTGAGTGGAAGACACTCGAAGTGTGGCACTAGTTTTACCCTTATTTGTCTACGGTTTGAGTAAAAAAGGTGGTCTGCCAGTCGGCAGCCACTCGTTCTGTGCAGTATGTTATTAAATATCTACAACTCAAGGCCTCAAGGGTTAGTTTACTGTCTTAATGAACTCCGCATTTACCTCAAATGTTAATGTGAGTCGGAAAGCGGAACCAGCAGCATCTCAATCTGCAAGCAAAAGTCTGGCAGAATGTAAACATGCAGACAGTATGCTTGGTGTCTGACGTCGGTGAACCCAATCGTACGTGACTTTAGTAAGCCCTTTCGTCAACGTCTACCCTAAACTGACAGGATTGATTCGCAAACGCATGAAAACCCGTCACTGTATAACTCATATAAGACCCGCATTTTCATGCTCATTTCGCTCTGAGATGTAACCAGCAACAGTCACAAAAACTAAATCCGGCTAGATTCTAACTTAAGCAATTCCAAATTGACTTCACCACAAAGAATCAGCTTTATAACTTATTTCATCAAAACAAAGTTTCCAGTTTTTGTTCAAGGTTTTTCTCCTCCCAAAATAACAATGCAGAGGAAATTAATTCACTAATCACAGAAATGTCATTTTGATGATAAAGAAAGAAAAGACTGATTTTTCTTAGGCGGGACAAGGAAACGTTTAGTTTCTTTTCCAAAGTTGTGAAACGGTGTCATTTGAAAAGTTGGTTTGTACAGTTGTTTATTTGGGACTCCATTTATGTGCATCGATAATATTATTATTACGTCTTCTCTATCCTTCCAAAAATATTGCTTTGCTGTGTTAATTATTTGAAACGCATTCATTACATAGAAGAAATCCTTATCATCATGCCGGAAGCGGCATACTTTTGGTTATGTATAATCTAGACATTGTATACCATTGGCACATAATTATAACGTGATGATGACATTATAAAAACCGCTTAAACTAAATATAGGTTTAATATTTATGTAAATGTAATAGTCAACTCAATTTCCCTTGTAATTTATTCAAAATTACGTTTAATCTTTTGGTCTAATAATAATTTTCGTAATTGAGTAATTACCATGTTCGCGATGCAGGTCAAGCATTGCTAATTTCTATTGTAGTAGTAACAGTCCTATTCAATTTTGACGACATCAAAGCAAATCTAATGGTCTCACACGTAAGTGCAGAACCTAGGGGCTATGAGGTGGTTCCTTTACCATCTTGATAAAGACCACCGATTTAATACGTAACCTGAAATGTTATCTTTGTAAAACAACCCGTTTGTACCATCTCTAAGGTAATGATTTATTTTAGAAGATTCCAAGAACAAATAAATTCTTTCGAAAATTTCTCTACCAGCATTCTTGCCTAATTAACTAATTGAAGTTTATTAACCGTTGTAAATAACGGGAAACAATTACAATTTGCATTAGCAGATTACCTACCTCAACTGCGACTTTAAATAATTCCAGAGCAGTCGCAGATGATAACTGATGTGTAATAAATATCGAATAGAAGCTCGGGGCCATAACATGATTTCAAATCTATGAAAGACATAATCGATAACGAGTACAAGATAGTTGCGTTCAATAATAACATTATAAATGATTTTGTATTGGAATGACATCACGGAAATGTAAATAATTCAGACTGTGTTTGAAAAATGTAAGTTTTTAAAGATGTCAGCTGCAAACTTTCAGACTCTTGTATCGACAGCGCTACCATTAAATTACTTTATGTTAATTGCAATATATATTTGTAACGAGTTGATACCATGGTGTATTTCTAGACTGGAATAATAATAGCTTCTATCTTGAAACGACACGTGGGTAGTGCACGAAACTGACGTAGGTTGGAACTATTCATAAAATATTTGAATGATCATTTAACTGGTTCTTTGATTATATCAGATTCGATCGATCATGTTTGCCGATCCAGTCGTCAGTGCTTGAAGGAATTGACAGGTTGAAAATCAGTTTCATTTGGAATATCTTCGTACTTGGCCTTCAAAAAAAGTTTGAAAATCTAATTTGCGGTCGGAGGAGGTGCATATTTTAAATTCAATCAAACGTGAAAAGTTCTATAAAAATTTGTTTGAAATTTGAATGCTATTAGAAGTAATTTCATTGTGGGGAAAGGGGGGTAAAACCATTTATAATTTCTTAACTTCATTAGAGTTTGAGCTGACAATTAATGCTAATAGATAGAATTATAGATTGCTGCTAAGTCGGGTAAATAAATGAAGTTACGATAAGCTAAAATTGTTTTGCAAAGATGTTGGTGAAGAAGGTGAATAATTGGCCAGTTAAGAAAATGAGCGTCGTTATTCGGAAACCTAATGCGAGATGTTGGAATTGATTAAAATGTCAGAGTTCCGATAAAAAGCGTGCTGCGTGAGCATAACAATTGGAAAAGTGTGTCCTTATTAATATTCTTAGTATCAGCGTCGGATGTCAAGCAATGTGTAATAAAGTCCTAGACAACGTAATAGACGTTGTTAAAAGCGTTCACATTGTATTTACTTTGTAATTATACCTAGAGTTTCCTCATTAAACTGAATCGTCATAAAAAGCTAATGACATTTGGTGCGATCAGAATTCCTCATCTCAATAACACAGATGATCTTTAATTGTGACTTGAAGCGCAACAAACTGGCTGGCTAAATGAATCCAGAGAACGTAGAGTCGGCCAACGTCAATAGGCGCGATTCTTGCATTGAAAGGTCCACTTCAAACATTCTTTTATGTAAAAGAGATTTTCCGGATCTCACGTCTGGCTGCCCTTCATTTTGCCCGCTAAAATGTAGCATGGCGGATTAGCTGGGAGATATTGCACTACGACGTTCCAAAGGGGATCACCATTTCATCGGAGATAGCGTTTATATTCACTAGGAAAAAGACCAGACTCTTCACGGAAGAATTCGCCTGGAAACATTTTAATTATTCACTTGTTTTAGGTGTTTAATCTTTTAGTTTGACTTTGTTCCGGTTTGTATTTACAACAGTCAATCTTATTAAACCCAATCAATATTGACTTGATTAACAAAACTGCTCAGAAATTAACAAGAAACGCCTCATCAGAAGACTGTTATAATTAAGTATGTCATGCCAAACACTTGCTACTCCACATCCCATCCAAACAACTCGGACCGTTTTCATCTAAATGGAGAGTGGGAAACCTTCCCCAACAACCACGCATTTTCCTATCGTTGAGATAATGATATATAATTTAACCAAAAATATTGTTGTCGTACTTTCTTGTTTTGCCCCGTGAAAGTATTGCAGAAACGGTCGACTAAACCATCTCCTACTTTGATCTGTATATTACGACGTATCACTCGTCCTTTTTAAAAGCTTACATCTCTTACATATTCGAAAAAAGGTCTACATTCACATGAACTCATTCGAATATTATTCGGAATGGGGCCGACGACGCAACGCTCTCGATTTGATATCAGTTAAAACCATTACTCATTTCACTATCACAGACCAATAAATATATAGGTTAGAATGTATACTGGGTATCTCCAAAACCTTCAGGAAAATTAAAATTTACGATAATACCCGAAATGTGGAACCGGCACAACTCTAATATTCAGTTCAATTTTCAGCTCGGTGACCGTTTCTGCAAAAAAATTGTAAATCAACACCAACATGTCTCGAGATTTTTTCAAATTGAATTATAATTACCGTCTCTGCCTTCTAAACAGTTCTTTTTTAGATAAAAGATAGGAAAGTGCTGACTTAATCCAAATTTTTCGGCTGACCCGGTCACTTTCCTGATACATCTGGGTCATATTTAACATTGGCGAGAGATGGTAGATTGCGCGATCATCAGTTTAAAGTGGCCAAGGAGCAATTTGAAACCAATTTTCGAAACCATTTCCTAACAAATCTGTCTTTAGACATCTGGATAAATTTGCAGACATACCCGCCGGCTCAGTTTAGAGTTTATCACGTGCACTCTATTTTGTTATTTCTACTTCCATAATGAATCTTGTCGAATAATAACAGTAGCAACAATAATAATAATACTGCAAAATCTTAAAGACAGTACGCCAATAAAATATTATAGCCTGAGCCATGCGGGGTTGAGCGAATTGTTTCCTCGTAAAGTTCCATCGGAGAATCCAGATAAAGTGTCCACGATATGAAATGGTGCAAACGGAATGTCTTAGGGGGTAAATCCGGTGTAAGTAATTGGTGTAAACCCACGTAATCCGCATGGTCGGGAATGGCTAGTCAGGTAATCATATGCAATATATTACAATTTTCAATGGACAATGAAACTTGGGCTGGAAGCTATAAGCCGAACGGATTGGGCCTCGTAGTATAGAGACATTAATCACAATGCAGTGTGGTGCGCGAAGAGGTCTTTAGGCCTATATAAAGCTTTCAATTCGGAGGCCGGGACAGGCTACTAATTGAACATCTTAAAATGTCGAAGCACGAGGAATCAGCGACAAACCCCACGCGTGCACCGGCATCACTTTAAACAAATCTACTTTTATGGATCGTAAATACCACTAAGGTTTTCACTTCACACGCATTATCCACTCGACTTCTGTTTAATTTAAACTCAAACTGCAACGTTCAAGATCGTAAAATTCTGAAGGAAATATTTTTTCATCATACGAGGCGTCAATAAAAAAACAGTCATAAAATTCGACACGAGGTCGCCTTAAAATCCTCATGAATAATACGACTTTTGAACTTTTCATGCAACTTGACATATTTACTTCCACATTTGCAACGACATTCAAACTCTGATGAAAAATTACCAAATGAAACTTTTTTAAACGAGACGCCATCGCAATAATACCTACAAATTAACCACGTACCACTCAAATCCTCCCTGACACCAACTTCAAAACCGATAAAATTAAAATTTATTCCTCGGCTTCTCTTCCAACAACTTCTTCAACTACCTGAAATCATCGTCAACCCAACATTATCAATACCTACTTTACGAACTACGAAAACCATCACGGAGATCCAAAAGGAGATACCTAAAGTATGTTCTGCCAGAAAAATCTTCAACAAAAGCAATAAATACCAACTTTAAAACGATAGCGACCACCACGCCAACTTAACCCGCATTCCCACCGCACGAAATCAAAGACTGACCCTAATTAATGCCAAAACTAATTATTCATGAATGCATTTCATGTAAACTTATCTTTAATCTCAATTTTATTGAGACCAATAAAAAATTTTATGGTCTGACCTTAAACTCACAATTAAAAAATATTCTTAATCAACTTATCAACTCCAAACTTGTAAACTCCATGTTTTACAACTCTCAATGCACCGTGTGCTATGCAAAATTTTATTTTCACTCCCTGAGAATCATTTTGAGCGTCCATGTGAATGGAATTATGATGAGTAGTCTAAAAAACAATATTTGCACGGGTCAAACGTGCATGATTAATTATGGTCATAAATCCAGAATTAGCAAAACACCTAGGACTACCATCCGTCAAGACCGTTATTCCCTTTTAAAAATGTAGCAGACAAGTGCTGCTATTATTAAAACAAACATACCTAATGGTTAAGGGGTCCCAAGCGAGTATGGCTGTTTATAGAACGTTGCATTGTAAACTGAAAAAACTATATATGTAAATAAATCTCTCAACTTCCACTTTGTGACTTTATACGAACTATTTATTCTTTCCAATAAGGACATGTTTACATAAAATTGAAAACGTTTTATAAAATCTTGAATGCAACTTATAACTTGTTTTTTATCAAACACTACTTGTTACGCCTGAAACTGTACGTCAAAAAACGGTTTCATCGAAGTTTTAAGTATGAATCTTCGTTTTTTGGAAGAATTAAACACTGATGAGACATTAATTTCCCATTTTATATTTTGGTAATTCAATAACGCGAACGAGTGCTAACGCATTATATAAAGTCAAGGAGCTGTTCAACTTTAATGAGGGCAGAAATATGCGCAGCTAAGATCCACGAAGCGCCAAGGGTGATATAAATCGGTATTATTTCAGTACACCATTTAAAAATTAGTGGACTTTTTATAAGATCATTAAGCCTTTTTTACGCCGGCTCTATAGTCTGAAATGTCTGCGTTGGAAAACAACTACCCTGTAATTAAAACTATAATCTTATATACTAGCAGCAACGACCATTTCGTTTATGTTTTTACTTTAATGAGAATTACCAGGTACGTATAAGTACATGTCATTAAAAACACACTAAATTCTCTAATACAGCTTATCTGCTTTCTGTTGGATTTGAATTTGATCCTTATATTTTTTGTTCTGATTCATATGCATTTATATTTTTGTAATAGTGAGATCGTTGAACTGCTTCGTTCCGGAATCGGAAGTGCAGCGATCGTTGTGCTGAGGGCGCAGTGTGATATCGCACGATATTACATGACTTCGCACGATTTCGTACTACCACAGGGGTGGATGCGGAGGGATTTCTCAATATTCGGTATTAAAAAACCGCCTGCAGAAGTGGGTGGCAGCTGGGTCAATATTTTTTGTTGTAGGTCCTGTTTTCATCTTCCGCACAAATTCCATGCATTAAGGTTTCCTAAAAAAAAAAAAAACGATTTTCTATAATTCGATTTATTTCCTTCTAATTTTGGTACTTAGTTCACAATCCATTCTTTTTAATGTAAAAGCGCTTTTTAAAATTAGATTGGACTAAGCGGAGCTCGGAAGAACGAACACCAATTTGAAAACTGCAAAACCACAAGTAAAAGTCTTCATTAATTAAGGTCTGAGTCAGTTATTTTCAAAATTTTACGATTAAGAGAGATAGATTTATTACCAACAATCTTTCAAAATTCTAAAATGGTTTGGTCAATCAACTTTCCTCGAATTAGGGGAAATAAAAATTCTAAATAACTTTCCTTGTTTTTGCATAATACAAATTTATTTAGCATACTCGACGGTGTTGGATTTTTATCTCTATCTTGTACATGCTAAACACGTTTTAACTTTTACAGAAATACCCTTAAAATTAAGTATATTATCATGAAAAAAAAATGGTACAAAAAGGAAATTTTAATTAAAGCGTATTATGTGGTTTAAGCTCAACGTAATAATTATTTTAAGCTTTTTTTGTATGTTTTTGTATTTGCGTAACATTATTTGTTTAGTTTATTGACACAATGAGAGTTTGTATAAAGCGGCTGTCGTGTCTTAATTAAAATTACAAGAGTATTATCGACAATGATCGATAATGTCAAATACTTAATATTCTTCATTTAACGACACGAAATTAAATATTTTAAGTCAGATTGAGTACTCATGTTCGAAAGAAAATTATATTACAAGCCTTTTATATTTACTCATGCCATTCCTAAGACGCGCGCATTCAATTTAAATGGGGAACGACACTGAAATTCATTTTTAAACTGTTTACCGAAGAAAATTCTGTTTTATAAACTAAATTAGGTCCCATCTTATTTTAAAAGATACCCGAAAACTGGTTTAAGTGCAGGTATATACACAATTAATTTATTCAATGTTTTCTAATCCCGTTTCTACAAAAAAAAAATCCAGTTGTGAACAAATTTGCTTTTACGGTATACAGGGCGGAAACAACACTGATTTTGTATACACGATAACAAGGATAAGGTGAATAACATCTACCGGAATTTGCAAATATTTGGTGAAGCGACACTGATGTGGAGGAGTTCCCGAGCAGGGGCGGACTACCAGAAATTTACATACGAAATTATCTCTGCCTGCAGCAAATCACCACAAAAAGGTATTTGCCCTGCCATACATTCTACCACCTTATTCTTGTATATTTTTTCTTTTTTTTTAATTTTCTTGTTTCGTCATATTTTTTTATTACTGCGATATGTACTTTAACCAGTAATCCGTTTCCATTTGCGCTACTACATTTTTTGTATCTCATCGCTTCTGTTTTCTATCTTTCGATATGTCTGTCGGTCCATGGTCCCGCAAGCCTCAGAAAGTATTGAAGTTGTTTGCGTCAAATATGAAAAATGAAAATTTGTTAGCTTTAAAAACTTTCTTCATTTGTGGTAACAATTTTGATGTGTAAAAGTCCTTTGTTGCTGCAATTGCCCATTCATAATATTTTCTCTCTTTGGATGGTTGCTGTTTTTACTTATTTTTTCGTAAAGCGGATCTTGCTTATTTCCGCAGTAGACTTTTTCCGTCGGTCCAGTTTCTAGAGGATGTTCCGGGTGCTCCTGAAGGTTTTGGAGCTTTGCTAAAACATGTAATAAAAACCATAGCAAATACTATCTGTAGTTATTATTTTGTAAACATAGATCTAAATGACGGAGCCGGTCCAATTCGTAGTACAATATTTGCATCGCAGCTGGTTGGTTGTTTCAAAGTAACCCGAACAAAATTCGCGTACATATATTTCCGAAAAGCTTTTTATATTTATTAAAGCGTTGAAAAACGTTTTTGTCATATCCCGTTTGAGTGTATCGGAAGGAAAATAAAATTAAGCACTCCACATATCCAATGAATCCAGCTGAAAAAGGATTTAACATGAATCGAAATATGTTTTTGTGGAATTCTTTTGATGAAGTACTTTTTTAATTGTGAAAGAAATCACTTTTGTGAGTTGTAATTTCGGGTATTAGCGACGTGTAAAATTTGAAATTTTCAGTTTTTTTACCAAATCTCTTTGATGGCAGGTGAAATAATGTTTTTTTGTTTATTGCGAAGAAGGGAATCAGTGGATTTCCCGCGGCTGTAAGACTGAAATGGATTAGAAGCTAAATAAATTATGAACGTCGTCGTTTGCAGTCTTCTATCTAAAAGTACGAAAGCTGTTTGTTTGGAAGAATTACAGCTTTATTTGAAAGGAGGGATCGATTACATATGCAATTCGTGTTCTTGGCGTTGTTATACAGACAATGGTAATTATGAATAAATGTGATGTATTATTCGCGAATAAACATGTTTGAACTACGTTTCCTCGCATATCATAAAGAATTACGATTGCTTGTACCGCAATTTGTAATATTATCCACGTTGGAAATGCCCGCTACGCTCTATATCCATTCTGACGTCAGCACTCCCTTGTAACCTACAAATGTTTCGTCGTTTCTTCTCGTTTTAACTTTGGCGAACTTCAGAATGTTGCAGATATAAAGGTAATGTATATCTACTTTTGGTAGATAATGGAAAAAGCAGCAAAACTTCTCAAAATTTTCCACTTTTTACCTTGCTTTACCTTCTAATTATCTGCACGTTACCATTTTACGAGATCATGACATTTGGATTTTATAACTCATCAGAACAACGTAAATAATTTTGTTTTGTGCAAAAAAGAAAGTTAATTAATGACAAGAGTCAACCTCCCACGCCCTCGCAACTCTGGATAACTTCAAACAGCTTCCCAATAATTTGAAATTTATATTTGCATGTCATGCTTAGTTTTTAAGCTCGCCTGTTCTAGACAGCTTGAAAAAGTGAAATATCTACTACACTTTAAAAAAGTTGAGATAGTTGACGGACGCTCGGTGCTAATTTTAAATTCACTGATGAACTTATTTGTTGTCGTACACTTTTTGTCTATGGCTGTTTTACCCATCGGTTTCAAGCTGTTTGTTTTTAAAAAATTCACAAAAGGAGGAGGCGAGTTGAAAAATTTTAATGATGTTTGGAGCACGGCCAAATTTCTGAAGAACACAACGTGAACCGTTTAGTTTAACTTTTGTTAACCAACTAGTATAAAATGCACAATTTAAACTCGTGTTATTTTCTCATACCTTTTCCAAAAAAAGTTGTTAACGCGTCATAAATAACTTCAGCTTGCTTAAACGAATATGACAAATTATTATTTCCTGTTACTGCCACTTAATCTTATTGCTTTCATCCTTTACAGTTTCGGAATTTCCTCCACTTAATTTCATAAACCTGTCTTAATTAATATATTGTAATAAAAATTTCATAATATTACGAGATAAACTTAATTGTTGTGTGTTTAGGTAATTTATAGCTCTGAAAACTTAATCTTGCGCTGCTTAACATGCTCAATTATAACAATTGAATTGTCAAAGTCAAAATAGACTATGTATATGGCTCAGTGTGCGGGTTTGTATCCTCTGGGAGCCAGGATTACAGGACTAAGATCCAATGTACGTGTTTGCAAATACAATAATCTGGCATATTCATGGTCATACAGATTTTATGCATGCATACGTCCTATTCCTATTTCTCAATTTAAGAACACATGTTTCCAGTGGATGATATTTTTTTATTTTTATCCAGAACAACGGCAATAACACTATTTCATACGTTCTGCTGAAATTCATACAGTTTGGCATCTTCTCTCAGTCACGGGTTGAGAATTTTATAAAAAATAAACAAAATCGAATTGCATTCTCGCAAGGCCGTAGAATACCACAAAATGTGTAAGAATATTTTTGAAAAGCTTGCACTTTAATTGTTCGGCGCCAACGAATGATGGGCGTGTCCGATAGCTGTGAATCTGCAAGTCGTAAAGAGCGTTAGTGCGAGATAATTTAGATGCAATTTATTCAAAAGTTTTGTAATAAATCCACATAATAACTTCCATTTTTACATTAAAAAAGTCATTTTTTTCTATAGCCGTAACTATACTAAATCACATTTCATACCAAAAAAAGTGTCGTTAATGAAAGCAACATAATTTATTATGTTTGGATAATTCATGACGCTCTTGTAATTTTGAATCGAACGAAGTTTACATTTACAAACAACACGCTATGAATTATCCAAACACCGGTTTTTTGTTTTAAAGCGTGCGTAAATAAAACGAATATAGGGATGCTTACAGTATCCTATAATTTTGATCTTTTAATTTTTTGAAAAAATGCAAAATTTTCAAAAAATCCGTCAATTAGGACTAATTGATGCAAAAAACAATGAAATACTATACAGGGCTCGAAAAAAAGTTGGATCATTTCCAAAAATTGCTGAAACCGTGTAAACAAATGTTAACATTAAATAAGCGATTAATGGACTCGTAGTTACTGAATTAGGAGTAATTACGCTTAATCAACTGGAGTGCTCCTTTTATTTGTTTTTTTTTTTTTTTAATATACGAGTAGTATAACGATATTGACTGCTCATTAGAAATCAAATGAAAAATGGAGTAATTTCTGTTTTGGTCACCGAGTTAAAATAAAGTGTTGTGTTGCCGTATGTAGAAAGTTTGAAATATGGAACTCTGTGTCGATTTGGTGGGGTCGTTGCCCGTTTCGGCAATAAATTGTTAAAAGCAAATTAAAAGTTTGTTGAAAGTTTTATTTTTACTTATATAAAGTCTTCTACATTTCTATGGTTGGAGAACGTTTCAAACTAATATTATTCTTAAGTTACGTGTACGTTATATATGAATCAAAGGAAAGTTGATCGGGAAAGTTTGAAAAACTGCTGTTTTCTCTTCAACTTTGGTAGTGTGTAAAAAAAAGGAAAACTAAGTAACATGCAATAATGCCGACATTATTTATCGAGAACGTTAAATCCTGGACGAAACTACTTCATATAGTAGGGAAGCAGAATGCTATAAATCTGGCAAAATAAAATATTTATTATTGACGCGAGCATTCGATCCATAAATGTAAAATATTGTTGAATTTAGATTTATTGGTGTGAGCTTTTTTTACATACACGCATATTGGAAATTTAACCGTCAGTCGATTTACTGGACTACCTCTGCTAAAACTGCAGTGGCATGGTTTTTCATGTTCTTTCACTGCAGTGAATTCGATTTCCAACAGTTTTCAATAATTATTCCATCGGAAAATCGCCAAAAACAGAAACCTGTTATCGGAATGTGGTTTTTTAAATGAACTGGACAAATCTTGGAATAATTGAAAAGTAATTAATTAGAATCTTACTTGTTTAGACATCGTTATTTATCTAATCTGAAAAATGCACTAATCTAATTTAGAAGATGAAATCAAGGTAAATCTGTTTTATGTTATGCCACCCTTGGCGTTTTAAACGAAAGTGAGAGAAATGTAAATAATTAGCGTTTTAGAAGGATCTCCTGGTTATTTGTCGGCGATCCTAAGAGAAAATCTAAGGGCCTAGGCCATTAATCAACTTAGGCTATGTAGAATATAATACGTACATCCATAAAATAAGATTAGGATTTTGAGGTATTTCACACTAACCCCTCCACCAAGTTTTAATATTGAGGGTTGCCGAATAATTTATTGATTTATTCGGCTCAACGACATATTCAATGAATACAAAGTCATATTTTATATTGAAATTGAATACATCCATTAACGGCCACTTATCCCTTTTCCCATAGTACTCGAACTTAGTTGTGGAAGGTTAAGCACCTTAAATATTTAATTGGAACATTTCGCCTATATCTCTCTCCTTCAATATTGTTTTAACTTCTCCTTTACAGGTTTGTTTCAATTTCAAACTTTTACTCGTAATTTCAAGTTTTTGCAGATCTCAAATTCGTGTGTTTTATTTCAGAACCAATTTTCAGTTATATATCATATTTCATTTCCATCCATCACTCGCAGCAATCGATAAATTATTTAATAATTCCCAACCAAACGCGCTTGAAAAATAATTATATTATGTAAATGTCATTCACAATATTTATTAATGTTCATTATAACTAATTTTTTTCAAACTTCTCAACTTCTAAAACTCCCATGGTAGTTGCAACTTTTGATTAACAAAAACGATCCATTATGGACGAAGCTTTAAACCTACTTACTTTCAAGAAAACACATTCAATCTCACCTCCATTCGTAAATGATGACTGCGACTTTTGACATTTAACTTTATTTTGGGAAAACATTCCTTATATATGATCAAGATAGTTAGGTAATGAAAGCGAATACGAGAAACTGAATGAAGAACACAGTGGGATAAAAAAGCAGCTGTATATCTCGTTTCAGTTCTATAAGTAGTTCTAGCTATGGAAGTCAAGTTGTACTGCTTGTATAAACTTGCAACTTGTACGAACTTGCAACCGGTTTTACGCGATAAACAGCTTTTATTCTATTCTAATATTTTCGTATGTCGTGGATACAACCACATTGATTATTATCAAATAAATTAAATAAAATGACAAGAGCAAACGAGAAAATGTCGGACGTGGCAATTTTTAAATTAAGCCGTTAAGCCAAATGGTTACCCAACTGAAGTTCTTACAAGAACTGATTTTATACTGAAGTTTTTTAAGATTATGCAGAAACACGACACCTAAAAAAATTCAGAGAACAGTGAACACCAGGTAAACACGAAAGCAAGAAAAAGTGAGGTTAGGACACCGGTTGAAAAGGCAGCGTGGCAGTGTTTCAAGTGCCAACAAATGGTTACCAAAAATCTAACAACAAATTTAAATTAACTGCAAAAAATGACAGAGACTATAGTTTCTGTTTATTTATTGAAAATATTAAGTTATCGAGAATTCATTGTAATCATTTTGTTTTCAAGTAACGTAACTTTAAGTATCATAATTAAGCATATCATATAAGAAACAACTTGCAAAAATATTTTCATGGATAACTCAATGACAAATTATGTTGATCGCTCGATATATGCGCATGCTGTGTACACAACTGTCAAAAATCAATAAATGTATTACAATTTTACGATCCAAATTATATTGTTAAAACGCATTAGGCAGATGTCACTTACAAAGAGCAAAATTGAATATATTGAGTTAAATTTATAAAATACCATAACTAATAATTAAAAATAATATTTAATTTAGGTTCTCGGAAACAGTATCAAAATTGCTGCAGCATATTCGCTTGGATACAAAAATACGCATCAAGCTGAATGTGATGAAAAATGGAAAATGTTTTTATGAAAATTGCAAAAACTTTGTACATAGGAAAAATTATCTCTACACATCGCTACATATGAAAAACTACTCAAAAGTAAATTAATTGCAAATTCAAATTTCGGTTTTATTTTAATATAATGTAAATCGCTAGAAAAAGTACAAAAAGCATGAATGATTAAAAAATGGAAATCGATCAGCAGATTTGAATGAAAATAGCATACTCGTAACGGTTGTTTTTTATGTATAACACGTTTAAAAAGGGGATCAGATTGATATCATGCTACACCCCTGCCACACAAAACATGAAATCACTAAAGACAAAAATAATTCGAAAGTTTAATACACCGTTAAATTATCGTCCACCATCTTGTTTGATGACAGTAAAGATGTTGTTCATAAAACGTCGTCCTACCAAGAAACTTGAAGCTCATCGACAGAACTGGGAAGTTGACCTCACCTAAGATAATATCGCTGTACCAAGTCTCCTCCTGACTTGATCGGAAATTAGTTGAGTCGTTATTTCACCACAGTGTCATGAACCTACCACAATAATAATCACTAAGAGATCAAATCGCTTGCTTTACATGATTTAGAATTCGTGATGGTAACAGCTAACCTCAAAACGGCATTTTACAATGGAAATCGCATAAATCAAGGGGAACTGATTTTCTAATGTCTTTGTTTCTGTGCTTTTACTACGAGATTTCAACTTTTTCCATTAACAACATTTTAAATGCATAAATTAAAACTTTTACAACGAAACAACGAGTCAAACGTTTTTCATCAAAGCTATCTAAACTGAAACTTTGAAAAACAACAGTCGAATATGTAATTTTAATATGAATTCGTTTTATCAATTTTATTTTAACGAATATTAACGTCATAGAGCTTGACCTAACGTTAACGATTTGCACAACGTTGCAGCAAGTAATTAATGTTTTAATAACGTCTCTAAATTATGTTAAATTCACATTACATTTGTCTTATAAAAAGTAAGGTTCTTTGCACATGTTGAAAAATCGTTGAAAATTAATTGAGGTTGTTGAATTCAGTTCAACATTATTTCAAAATTTTAAAAAGTGTTAAAACGTCAATCTTATCATTACTTTGAAATCGATTTGAGATGTGTATTGAATTCGTAGAATTAATATTGCTATTTGTAAATCTTGTTCCCAGTCACGTGATCGCAGCCTCGGAAGACCCAATAACATTTAAATTCAGTTGGATTTTATGGACGACCGTCGGGTATGTAGGAGGAAGGTTGATTATTTTGAGGTTGAGATTTATGGTCGGGTGTGATGATGCATTTAACATGACGGAGAGCACGTGGTTAGTTGAATTGAAGTATTTTCTGAAATTAGAGTTAGTAACGTGGTGGCCGAGGCAGGCTCGTTCCCGTCATAGACAGATGAACCAGACGTGACAAGGCAACTGTAAAGTTGGGAGAGCGGTATTCCATTTCTATCCAAGAAATTGCTGGACGTGAACGGCCCATGCTTTGGACGTAATAGTGAATGGGATGTTGATTTGCACTTGTGACCAGTTGTGTCATCGTCACGAATCCTGCTGAAATTGAAACTATCCTTCCTTCTAATTGTGCTAATTTCAAAACCAACTTATCCAATTAAAAATCGTCAACCGCTTTCAAACTGCTTCCGAATTCGATAAGTGTGTAACTAGTTCCGAATCGAATTTATAATTGAATTGAAATCGGTGCGTTTTATTTAAGTTGAAGAACGTGTTGATAAGTTGCATCCGTAACCATCAACAGCGGTGATTCTAACGGGTCGAATCACTTTAATTCGCAGTTTGTGTCCGCTAGAGCACAGAACATTGACGTAGCTCTATAATTGACAACACCGCACTCTGTCGGGGGAACTGGAAAATTAGTGGCGCGTTAAGTTGCACCAGATTTATACATTCACAAGCTTTATTTTGGCACTGCTGCACTTCTATGTCAGCTTCATACTCACTGCTTTTATGATTTAAGGAAATTACATGCTGAAATCGATTAATTTCCACCATAGTTTGATATATGATGAAATTTACAATCTAGTTATGTTTGAGTTCAAGCCCCAAAGTTCTTGCCAAATATGTACAGACTGCCACAAAAAAGTGGTCATGTTTGCTCACGGCTAACGGGATTTTTGGGAGCTACTCATTAATTCAGTCTTATCAGAAAGAAATACTAACACCGTTTTAAAATATCATTTTCACTCTTATGCAAATAAAACAAATACAACGACAACTGTAAACGAGAAATGTGGTGAAGTGGTTTTTGCTTCTTAGTTTCCAGATTTTAAACGAAACCTGTTATACTTTTAAACCATAAATATCAAACTATGGAAGACCGTTCTCTCACAGTAGAATTTTAACAATTCTGTATGAACCTGATAGATAAATATATTGCTTACTTTTAGAATATTGACACCTCAAACAATAACATATAATAAAAACAACAATAAAATAAATGATATATTCAAAACACTTCTATCATTCTTTGTTTTTTTTTTCTATTCAGTAAATAATACCGTTTGCTCTATTGAACATTACATCCACATACAAAAACAATTCAACCTATCAAAAACTTTTTTACATTTAGTTTTATATTCTACACAACAACGTTATGGAAGAAATTCTAATAAAAACTTCTTTAAAACCATAATTTTATTAGCTTTTTTCTTTCTTCCGACTGTTTCAAATATTTTTGCAATAATTTAAGCCCCGACGATAAAATTCGTGCTTTCTCTTCATACGCTTGTAGCCATTTTTATTTTAAAACTTGTTAAAAATGTTATGTTAAACAACTTCTGGGTGAAATAGTCTAAAACTGAGTACATTTTCGTTTCATTGGAAGTTTACGACTCGTAATTTGCGCAGAATTTCCGCGCTGTTAAAAGATATGTCACGTGATAAGTTCAGAAATGAATTTTGCGTGCACCATATGCTAAAAGGATAAGGAAGAATATCCTTATTTATAGGTAACAGAAACGTCTTTTCTCTTTCTATAAAAATGACGTCTCTATTACCTATAAATATGAACAAGCAACAGAACTGAAATGGATTCAGTATGTTTATTATTAATTTCTATTGTTGAATATGAATTAATGTCGCTCGGTTAGTTCACGCCTGATCGATTCTAGGTTTTCTGTTGTAAGCCGGATAAAAAGACACGTTTTTGGATTCTGGAACTTTATCCTGGTTCTAAGGCAGTGTAAACTTAGTTTCTGTAAGATGTAACGATAATCGATTTATGATACTTACCGACACGTCCAACTAACTTGCAACAGCTCTTTGAAACGATCCGGCTTGGATCGGCTGTCACCAGAACTGACCGTCTTTCGTTAAGATAACGCAGAGCTGTTACAAGTTTGGAGTTTAACTATTAGTAAGGCAAATTATAATATTGTTACTTTTCCAACTTTCACAAACAATAAACTAACAAAAACATCACTTCTAATAATCCTGGTTGCAATGTGGCTGCGAATTATTAATCTCTTTAATGTGTGGTGCAGCCAACTCTAGCACACATTGTCGACATAAGCTGCTATGATCGTATTATCGATAATATTAGTACGTATTCACACCGTTAACAATTATCAAATTGTTGTATCATTATTCCACCCTAATTTAATCAAAGTTGATTGGTTGTCTATTGTCTTCTGTATTTCTACATATGAATGTAATATGCGGTCAATATGATTTATCATTTGTAAATGTAATTAACGATATGAAGCACGGATAAAAGAACTTGAGTATATACACACTTTAAAAGAAAAAAAAAAGGAAAAAGTGAACATTCGGCAAACACAGCTATTCTTTCAGTTTAAGTGACCATCCTAAAACCTGAAATTGGTGCTTTCGATATATATACAACCGTAATTGATGTAATGGTTTATTTCAACATAAGTCGTAAGCAATTTGGTAAGTTATAAAAAAAGTCGACCACAACAAAGAGCCTAAAATTTATGAGAGACCTTTTACAGACTACCGAATTTGTAAACAAGATAAACGAACAAAAATGGATTGAGGAATTTTGTTACGAATTAAAATTATGCGGTTCCAAAACTGCTCTTAAGCAAATATATTTTATTTTATATACTGTACATTTACATTTCTGCGGGGGCCGTCTGTTGTGAAGTTGTTAAGTGTACGTTTACTTTTCCGAATTGCCATTTGCTTTGAAATACACTACACATTTTAAAACCCTTCGGCTAATATATTTCAACGGGTCCTTTTAATTTTAATGTGTTTACTCGAGGAAATCAAATTTTCATTTTGGAGATTAAAAGACGAATTGCATTTAATGAGGACTTTTTCGGGCACCGATAATGAGTTACCATTATTAATCCATGAAGATAAGAGTTTCTGGCCATTCCAAGATATAAAATGCAGTTAAACAGATCAATCTTCTGCGGGGTCATTGTAAAATTTTTGAAAGTGACTTTTCAATAACATCAAAAAGGTTATGCTTTTATTCGCACTCCAATGTGAAAGTTTTTAGCGCACGAACATTAGGGAGGGAGTTAGAGTGTTTGATCGTATCTAACTCGAACGATAGCTCGTAACTTGTTGGGTTCAAATTTTGCACACGAATTCTTTGTCAAAATCTACAGTTCAAGTTGGGTAATGGAACTGTAAGTTCAAAGGGTTTTTCGGGCGGTGTCCCCCCCCTCTCTTATCATAAACATCGAAAAAGGAAAAATCAAGATCCGTCGTTTAGCGCATGCGTTATTAGCTTTAAAATTTCTAAGAGGAAAATCGAATTTTCTCGTAAATAGTTGAAGATATCGAAATGTGGCATTCAGATATGCATTTCTTTTCCCATTCCAAATGTTTCAAATAGCATGAACAATACTCTTCCCAAGAGGATGCAACTCCTACCTTTAAATATAACATAATTAAAGATTTTACAATTCCAATATTTTTAAAATTTCATTATACATATCTAAGAAATGTAATATGAAACATTGCAATTTCTCCAATCTGATCTGCGCATGCGCATTTAGAAAAATTGAATTCCACTGTATGCATTCCTTATTTCAAGCTAGAAGGGTAATATGACAAATGGATATTGCACTCCGATGGCATGTGCATTGCTCGACTCTTAAACATTATATAATTCAAGATAAAATATTAAAATTTTATGATTTCGATAGAAAAACCCGATTTTCCAGAAAATGCTATGAGATATCGACCCAACACCTTCAAATTTGATGCGATTTAACAAGAACAAATTGAACCAAATATAAATCAACCCCCTTCCATCAAATTACAAAGCTAACTTGAGCTTACCTAACTAACCTGATCTGAATGGTTAATAATTCAGGTCAGAAATACCAAATACCAAAAACTTAATATCAACATTTCCATTATATCCTTATCACCTCACATCCCTATATCAAGGCTATAAGAACCTGAATAATATAACTTTTAGCTCGTCTGATTTCAATCAAAATTAGTATACAGACTCACAATAGGAGAGCTCACTTTATGCTAAAATGCAACATCAAGAATTAAGGCCAAAAGACTTTTTGGAGCGGTTTTGGTTAAAATTGGGATGTAAACTCATAATAGGAGAGCGCACTTTATGCAAAAATATGACCTCAAAAATCAAGACTAAAAGGGGTGACCGTTATAACTTTTGATTCCTTAGACCGATTTTGATCAAAATTGGTATACAGACTTACAATATTAGAACCCACCTTTTCAAAAATCTGATCCTAAAAGTCTGAACCAAAAGTGTCGGTACGATACAAGTTTTGACTTCGTAGACCGAATTTGATTAAAATTGGTATTTAGACTAACAACAGAAAAGTCCACTTTTTTTCATATGAAAGTGCATGCAAGATAATGCGAGTGCGCTAATATTAGGTGCATATTCTGCACCCACATTAAAAAATAGATAATACATCGGCTCATCCCAGAGGTATATTCGATTCGAAGATCCACCAAAAATCAAAGATCCACACACTGCGACTTCCAAGCTTTTGATCTTTGCTTTGAAATGCTGCTTGTTGCAATCAATTTCTTATTTTCTTTTACTGTAATGCCGAATCCTGCTTTTGAGCTTTGTATTCAATACTTATAATTCTCTTCTGAAACACTTTGGTCATCGTCTGGAGCATTTATGATAAAAGTAACTATAGAAACCCATCTCAAATGAGTAGCTTCTGCAATATTGGAAAACGCTCTCAAAAGGTCTCATGCTTACAAAAGGTAGACGCCAACACATTTTGAAACTAGCTGTTGTTTTTAATTGAACGAGTTGCAACAGGTCTGTAGAAAAGTGAAAGATCCAGTTTTAGACTGATTTTTTATTTGTTATCAGAGACTGTATTTATTTCAGTTTCTGATTAGATGAATGAAAATATTTCAGCTGTCCGTTAAAAATATTTTCAGTTTGATGAATGATATTTCGATCAGTAAATAAATAAAGACTTTATTTGTGTAGGTCGTATAATGAAAAAATATTTAAAATCGATGAAAGGCGTTATTAACCTTCTTAGTAGATAGCGATTGAAACCTATAATTAGAAATTTAGCTAAAGGGTAATGTTTCGGGGCTTCTCGTCGAAAAATGTTATTAAACTACTAAAGTTTAACATCGGCCACTAACATTTACAATACAATTTGTATTGTTCTAAAATGAAAAATATTCTCAATGCTTTGAATGACTAATTAAAGCATTTAAAAATTGAAAATTTGCATGTGAATAAACGTTTTCATAAAAAGCGACGATGTAAATTTCGATTTAATAAGAGCAGAAATACAGGGTTAGAGTGACATGTGCTCGGATTCGAGTTTCAATATAGCTATGTTGTGGTCTCGTCATCTAGGTCGATAGTGTAATGTGCTTGTACTGGTTTCTAGAATGCATTTGATTGTCAATGTTCAAGAGATAAACGTTATGTTTGCTTACTTACCGAAACCAGCCTCGAGGTTATTTGGTTTCAACAAAAAATCTTTTACACGTGATATCATCAATTTCAAACTTCTTTTTCACATAGGAAAACGAATTGAATTTTGTTGATGTATTGGCGACGTCCCTCTAACATATTTCCTAGCTTTACCAGCTGTTAAATCTGGTTTTCTCACCGTCCAGGAAATGAAATCCGTTCAGCGATTGCACTTGCAATATGCAAACATAATAACGATTTTCTTTGTTTATTTTGCACAGGAACTACTATCACCTATTTTCTTAGTAAGCACGGTAAGTCAACAAAGACACAGCATACGAGTCACGGCTATTTTCAACTTTATACTTTATACGGACTCTTAAAAAGTATTACATTTTACGAGCCAAAATATATTATATCTACAAGTTGAAACAAAGATGTTCACAAACAATGGAAAAATAAGAATACAAGCTAGAAACAACTAAACACTGCTAGTAACAGTAAAAAAATGACATTATTGAAAAGCATGTCAAATGAACAAATATGGGAGGTAAAGCCTGGAAAATTTTTGAGCTGGAGGAGTTACACAATGATAATTTAAATAAACAGAAATGAATTAAAACCCAAAAATTTCATGCTAAATAATATGGAAATGGAAATATTTAAAACTTTACTTTTTATTTCATTTCTCATTTCTCACTCTTTTTGTGTTATTTTTCACTTCTTTTAATCTGCGAAGGACAACAACTAAATGAAGATAATTACTGATCTTGCTAGAAAATTTCAAACCCGAAAGTAGAGGAAAATAAGAACAGTTTGGTTGCAGAATTTCTGGAAAGTCAGAAGATAGGTTAATCCAACGCTGCGACATTACAATTACAGTTTATCTAACATCCTGGTTATAATTACAGCAAAATGTTACTACAGTAATGTAATTTGGTGGAACATAACATTATAAATTAAACATCAATGTAACGAGAACACGACTCTTGTAACTAAAAGGGTGTAATATTGACGCTGTACTTGTGTTGCTCTTATTTACAAGATTTAAATTTAGAAAGAGAATAGAAGCTTGAATTTTGTATCTCTTTCAATTTAGATACAGGATTGTGAATTAGCATTTAAATACTTATTTAAGCTTTATATTGGACTGTGATGTTGAAGAAAGGAAACTTATTTCATTATAATATCGTGAAATGCATCATTCATGCATGTAACGGTGATAGACAAAGCCTTCTTAGAATATGTAATAACCAGCGCTCAAGCAGGTTTATGCAAACTAAAACAATTAATGTTCGAGAACAATAGCTTAATTATATAGTAAACATAGCTCTTGTGTAAATTTTAGATAGGGAACACACTTATTTCAACTTCTCTAGTGTAGAAAACAGAACAAGTGTAAATTGTTACGTTAGACTATTCAGTGGCGAAAATTGAAGCAGCTTTTGTTTTTTAAAAGCTGTTCTTGTGTTGTCAATTACAATCTTAAACAATGATAATGAAACTTGTCTCCAGGTAATAAGCGAGAATTAATTAATAATTTAACGTTGACAGTGTAATAAAACTCAATATAAAGCAGATTCAATTAATAAGACCTTACATTATTAACTTTATTAAAACGTTATTTGTATTCGTCTCGCGGTAGTACAAATATACATTAATTGCACCTGTTTCGTATTGCAACATCCTGTTTAATACCGGAGTAATTCCAGCAATGTTTATATATTCGGCTCACTTAGTACTACATTGTCTACGGTTTACTTAGAAACGATCATTAAGTATTTGTGTGCTGTATATAAATCAATATCATTACGCTTTTGTTCAAATCCTTCCTTAAACTTGGGCTTTAATTATTTATTTTCGAAAGTCTAGACTTCTTGGAAGTTACTAGTTGGAAAGCGTCATCTTAGCTTATAAAGTATACAAAGCTCTAAATACAATTGCGAAATTCAAAGAGGCAGGTAAACCGCTGTTTTACAAACTTTTCCGATTATCCGTGAAATTATCCAAGAAAACAAGAAAACCTTGCCTATTCTGCGTTTACGTGAGTATATTCGATACAATTAAATTTCCTGACGGAAGAGCTTTTGTCTAAAAATCCGACGCAAAGTTTTTCGTCATATTGCAGAATGAATTGTTTGGACTTATTTTAGATTGACGATTACGAGATTCGGTTTAACTATAATCAAATTATCATTAGAGGTTTAATCCAAGTTTAAGCAGCTTTAAACTCAATATAGTTAGTTCGTAACAGAAATCCATAATTCTCTGGCTTTCTCTCCTAAATAATTCTGATTTGTTAACAGTTACATTTAAACTATTGACAATTTTCAAAACTTCCTGAAATAAATTGGAAAGTTGCATCTTATAACTTTTTTTTTTTATTTTAACCTTACTTATTTTTCAGGAATCAGTGAACAAGTAAGATTAGTAGGCTTGAGGGTAAATCGTAAATCATCAAGAAAAACATCTATGTTGTTTTTTCTTAATGGTACGAACAAATAACTACTTACACATCGGTTATAATAGAAAAAACAAAAATAAAAAATCAAAATCTTTTTTCAGTATCATGTTACCAAACAAAACATTCATGTTAATAAATCAACACGCATGTAAAAAATAATGTCCTAAAAAATTCACAAACATATACCGGGTGTTAAAGCTCGCTTATCTAGGACAGTATATCGACAACTTCAAAACGCTTTGACTTATTTTATTTATTATCTAACTTGTTTCATTTTGTTTTTGTTTGGAACAGGCACTATATCAGAAAATATGCTTTATTTAACTTAGTTTCACTTTTTAATCGCCTTCGGTATTCCCAGAAATGACTATTTCAGATATTTTAAATACAACAATACATATTTGGAATCAGAATCAGAATAATTTAAAAGCTTGGAAGTCGGAGCGTGTGGATCTTTAAACTCGGGAGATCTCTGATTTGTGTGGATTTTTGAAATTGATGTATTTCTAGAATCAACCAATGTCCCATTTATTTTTTTAGTTTGGGTGCAGAATCTGTACCTAATATTAGCGCACTTGCATTATCTTGCACGCCTTTTCACGTGAAGAAGAATATTTCAGTTGGTAGCACTTATTGGGCGTTTCCCCTAGTATAACGTCACATCTAACGTTACGCGATAGAACTTCGACGAAAGTAAAGAAATAGCAAGGCAGTCTATTTATAATTTTTTAGAAATAATTTTTTAAATAAAAAAACTGTGATATTTTCTTTTTTTAAATAATTTCGTTTATATAAACAACAACGAAAAAATTGGAAAATTCTGTGCCGTGA
>QDEB01096570.1:0-10536 GCA_004193795.1 Asbolus verrucosus | reverse complement strand
AATGATTTACATAACTGAATTGTCGGATTTACTGTTAGTTAAATAATCCAAAAAATTATATTTTTTTATTACAGAGATTACAGTCTTTTAAAACAGGCTTTTAGAACTTATAAAAACGATTTTTCAATTTTTTTTCAGTTGAAAAGGTTATGGTTCACCTCTTTTTAAACAGAGTATTTTTTAAGAATTTAAAGGATGCCCACCTTTTATAGTTTCAGTTGGAATTCGAATCTCTATTTAGTTGCAGTGAAACTAAAATTTTACAAAAAACAATTCTTCATCAAAATACGTATATATAAATATACCACGTATTACATTTAAAATAAAAAAGTTGAAGTTGTTTCCAATAAACCGAAAATGATGTAGAAAACAGATATTCAAACAGAATCTGTATTTTTTTTTAAACAATGACTGGGTTTGGTTTAATTAATTCTTTACATATTTTCTCCGCTAAAATTTTCTGATTCCTTCTTCTTTACCTTAACCAAACTGCACTGATTCTGCCTTTTAGGACCATTTATTTTTTTATCAGATATAACTCTAAAGTCTACTTTCGTTTGATCTTTTTTATAAAATAGTATTTGTAATCTATTTTCTTCTCAGTTAATCTACCAAGATCTCATTTTCTTGTCCTTCTCAATGAAAAATATTCATTTTACAAATTATTTGCTGTCGAATATTTACCAAAAACTCCGATTTATTTTTAATCTTATTATCAGTTGTAAATTACATTTAGATACTAGGTTTAACCAACTGTTACAACGAAGTGGTTTAAAATCCACACTTCCAATGTCTTGTCGCTGCCACTTTTTTCCGCTTTTCCTTCATCTTCGTGAAAGTTTCTTTTCCGGTCTAAGTGGAATTACTCTTTCCATTTTACAGTTTTCACTGTCCAAGCTTGAGGATTTCTCTGGACTAGTAGCAAATCTCATAATCATCAAGACCTTTGATTTTTCCCTTGTTTAAATCATGCTTTAAATCATGCGAATGACGTATCTTAAACAAAAGAGAGGTATGAATCATAATATTGTAGTTTCGATCTCAAATACGGTGGTCTGTAGCCTTAAATTAATATTTCACAACCCTCCAACTTTTTTCTTCGTTATACCTCCATTTTCTGAGGCTCAGTAAACGAAAACTACGGTACATAGAAAGATTGGGGAATGTTTGTAAATGAATGCAGCAAATTAGAAAATAGACTGAATGAAAACAAAATTAAATTATCTTTACTTGTGTAGGTATTATTATTATTATCAATTAAGTAAGGTAGTATAATCGAGTGATAATTTGATATATAATTTAGAAGTTTATTGTGTTTTGTGCAGATTTATTTTGTTATCAAGAGTGAATGGGAGGCATATTTAATAAAATTTAAGGCCGCTTAATTAGTTTAAAAGGAATTGAATGGTAAAGTGAGAAAACTCAGAATAAAACGAATGGGCTTAATAAATTATGGCGCGTCCTAGATACCTTACAAACCCTTTTGTCACTGAAACTGAGGCTTTCAATTGTTTCACAAATATATAGCAGACAATACTTTACTTAACGTCAAAAAGGTTTAAATCAATGAATTATCTGGTGATACAAAAGGGTTAAGGTATAAATAGCGTATAAAAACGGTTTTATTTTAATTAACGATTGTAAAGTGGGTGCAAGTTTTATAATCAAGATTTTTGCGTGGCGGCTGGTGTTGGCAGAATAAACATAATAAATTGGACGTGAAGTTTGACGTAAACCGTTATAAATAATTTTTGGGAATTTTGTGAAGTTTGCAAATTAACATGATTAAGTTATGGGTGAAGTTTGGTAATAATATAAAAGCAGTTAATATCTCGTAGATAAATTTTCATTACCGTGCGGCTATAAGTTGGCAGTCCGTTTTAATCCTGAAATTCTCAATTAGTACATAACATCTGGCTAAAATGAATGGATAATCAATATTTATGTTCCGGTAAGTCAGCATCATGGAATGGTATTAGCACATGACACATCACATGCGGTCCGAACTTTCTACGGGGTTTCTCCCATACGTGATCGTCACTCCATCGTGGCAATTTTTACGATTTCAACTCCCCAAAGGTGTTTTATTATCTCCCCAGGTGAATACTAAGGGTCACAGACTAACTTATAAATGCTTCATTTTATTTGCCTTATTTCAACACTGCAAGCTGTTACTGCAGAATTAACGGTAACCATTAGTTTCTGCCGTCTATTTTTAAAGCTCTAAGAGTAAATAACTCACAAAGAAACTTTCTTCGCTTTAAATATTCAACACACTTATTTCAAACGACAAATATGCAAACTTATTTGAGAAAATTATCTTATTAAAACCTTTCCTCATCAAGCAATGATACTAGGACTGTTACCCAGTTCCAGCAGAAATCCTCAAAAACGTGGAAGCTTTCAGATTCAAATTGAGCCTTTCAATTGAAATTTTCGTGTGACTTGTGGAAAACCTTTCAACTTCGACTTAATCAATTTTAAACATTCGCATGTTCGCTGAAAAAAAAAACAAATCGTCGTGTAAAAGTGACAGAACGAAATAAATAAATTAAAATTTTCTTTTGGTAATAGAAAATTAAGCTGAATTGTTAGAAAAGGCGTCAGAACGACTACGAAAACAACTTAAAATTACGAATCAAAGATTTGATTGAAGAGTTGTTTACAGTACACAAAGGTTTCCTTTCAAATAAATCGTTCGGCAATTTAGAGAGAGCTTCACTCGTGTATTGTAACAATTTAGGCTAGCGACGAGGAAGAAGGCTGTATACACGAACATGCTGATGTTGCAATGGAAATTATCAAGAATCATTCCAAATTACGTTATCAATCACAATTAGAACAAAATTAATCATCCGGTGCTATTTTATTTGGGATTATTTATCATCGTCACACGGTAGCAAATGTAACAAAAGCTTTGCGTATTAAAAGATGCTTTATTAGTTTTTAATACGCGAAATTCAGCAGATGTGATCAGAACACCGTCACTCACACAATCTAATTAGTTCTCCACACTTTTTTTACTTCCAGTAATTGTCTCGTTTTCGCCACGACCGCATCATCCCCAGCCCCACCTAAAATTTCCGATCTGCATTTTAAGGCCGACCATTATTTGACATGCTTTAATTTGTTTGAAAAGTTTTTATTCGTTTAACGCCATGGGAAGACCATTGTCTGTTTTATTATCAATTTGGAAGAACTTGGAATTTGCGGTTTTGTTTTCGTCTCTTCATTCGTAATACACTTATTCCTGTCAATTCTTATATTTTTAGACATAAATCATTTGGCTTTCGAGATTTCCAGAGTTCGCCAACTTGTTTTAATTGACTCGCTTAACTAAAAGTCACTTAATAGAAATAATAAATCGAAAACTTGACCATAAATGCTTTCTTCATATAACTTTATTTCTGTATTTATCTTTTACTTTATTTCATCACAGCACGTTAGCTCCCGAAATACGATCGATGCTTTTATGTGTTATACAGATTTAAGACGTCGTGTCAGTGGCGGAGCAAAACATTTTCAGTAGGGGTTCAAGAATTATGACTACAATTCTGAACGCTGCTTCGTAATAAATATTTAGAAAATTTCACAACAATAAAACAACACCGACTCCATAATTCTAAACAACGAAGATGACCGAAAAGGGAATCAGAACCATAGTTAAAAATCACATACAATGCTGAAATTAATACAACAACAAAAATTGTTAGGATGAACTGAAGATAAAAGTTTGTCGTTTTACAATGTTCGTTTTTAATCAAAAGAATCAATGAAAGATATCGATTTTTTAAAATCGTTTGTTGTTAAAAAAAAAGAAAAATTAACGCGAAAGAAGAATATAATCCGGACTGTAAATTATGTTTGTGACAAATTAAATAATTCTTCATTTCCTATCTGTTTTCCTCTCTGCGGGTGGTAAAAAAGGTGAATAACATAATTGCATTGTGTTGTAAACTACTGTGGTTAAATGCGATAGAACCGAGAGATAGATTGCATAACATGTCAGCGTGTAAGGTTGAAATTTTAAACACCTGCATGGGGAAAAAAGATCAAAATGATATACGAAAAGCGAAAGCGAGTAAATCGAAAGGAGATACAGGCTAAGATAGGTGATGCTTTCAATATAGCGTAATGAGAAAACGAAATAGACGTGTGTGATAAAAGGACATATATGTAAATGAACCTCGAGAAAATAGGCGGGGGCAAAATCACTGTAATCGAGTTTGTCGACATTTTCCAAGGATGAAGTGACTATATACACTCTAACCGAATACTTCATTTGCCGTTAATCAAAACAAACAGCTAAAACCCCTGTACCAGTCACCACTAATTAACATGTTAAATGAACATTAACGCACTATCCAATGACAAACATTTTCAAACGCTTAATCTGAATATAATTGGTTCTCAACCCGCTCAATTATGTTAAAACTTACACGTGTGAAGTAAAATCTCAACAACGTTACTCAACGTTAGTAATAAAATCCAAATAACTATCTATAAAATTTTGATGTAATGGTCGGATTATTTCTATTCGTTTAGATAATATTCAATCGAAACATTAATTTAAGTCACTCTGTGGTGTAACTGACTAATAGCATTGATCGACACTCAAACGCCTGAATATCATGACTTTGCAAGTCACAACTTGTATACAAACTTGAATTTTTAAAAATGCGGTTTCGTTCAAAAAGATACGGTTTGAACTTAACATATTATTCATTGAATGATCCCGTTTCATGGAAAAATTTAGGATTAATGGAGGCTGCAAGAACTTCAGAATAGCTCAATTTTATTTGGAAAACAGGGGAAAGGTTGTTAAGTTTAAGAATTGTTCCAGATTCCAGCTGTGAAAATTCTACAATTGGTGGATGAGCCGGGTGAAAATCTGAATAAAACAACGTCATTTTTAACGCTTTATTGGTAAATTCGTGTTGGCATCACATGTAAGCTTTTCATATGATGTGTCCTTTTTTTTGACAATTACTATTTCATTAGAACAGTTCATGAATTTTTAACGCATCTCTTCTTGTTTTATCACAAGCATTTTCTTTGTCAGTAGCAGCAATTCTACCTTCATGATTTTTTTTGTCCAGCCATCACTCACTTGTAAATATAATTCCCGTTACTAGCGCAAAATTTTAAATGACTCATTATTTCATTTTTTATTTAATTTGCAATTGGTGTCACTTCTATTTACTCACCTTTACCCAAAATTGCGTTCTATTGCTTAGCAATTATTTTGCACTTTAGAATTTTCTTGCATTTTTTGCATTATTTGTACCTTACATTTTTGCGCAGTTTGTTCATCCAGACAAATCCTAATTTACTCTCGTTATCATATTCACTTGGTGCATGATCCCCATAAGGATCAACCACCTACGCAGTAGTATCACGTTTAACCATCGATTTAAATTAATCTTTCACCAGTGTCACACATGTTAAATATTTCATACTAAAATTCATCTTTCACATTACGATTATCATCATCAACAATCAAAACATTGTTTTGATTCAAACTTACAAATGTCTAGCTAAGAGTGCCTCTCATTCAGAATTATTTCAATGTTTTTATTATATTTTTTCCCTTTTATGTATATAAAAAAAGAGAATTATTGAATGAATGGGCATAACAATGTTATATTTAATGTCGCTTGGGAGTATGGTTGTTGCAAAATGTGGAGTTGTAGTGATTCGATTATCAGATTAATCAAGTGACAGGTTAAATGCGATGTAGTTTATTTATGAAAAATTTAATTTTATGATGTTGTACAATTAATATACGCCGAATGAGTTATGAAATGCGTATTGAGTAGCAGATCGGTGTAATGGTGTCTGAATTTGACACGACTTTAATTGAGGTACCATGCGAATTGGTGTGTTAAAAATGCAAAATATAGGGTTGGTTCGAAGGAGCGCGCTTGAGTAGCGGTTTGGACCGTTGAATATATAATGTACTAGATAGGAAGGCTTGATGACCTGTATTTATTTCTGGAGTTTTATATCAGCCTTAAAAGGGAATCTAACCACACCTTCCTGTTACAATTTAAATCTTATAACAAAGTTTTAATGAAAGTAAAGTTGGTAGTGGTGGCAGCCATTGTAGAGGGCGGCGGTCTCATTTATCTCACATAGCCTCTTTCATTTCCTGTTCGAGCTCCGTGGCGCATAACTCAGCATTCCTTTCCGGAAGAACCTCAGCCGCTGTCCTGGAAGCTACTCTTGTCGTCTGGTTGCCTGATACCTTGTCTTTTCTAAGAGCGCATCCCTGGTTAAAGCCGCCGCCGCAGCGTCAGCCTGCCGCCCCCGGCAGCACCCGCCACCTTACATGCTAAGTGTTTGTCGGTTAAAGCCGGAACTTTCAAAACTGCTAAAATTAAAATATTTGGGACACCCTTCACACTTCCCTTAAGCCGGTGTTTTACAGCCCCCACATTTGATTAAGCGCACGACCTTTCAGCCGCCACCCCGTCAACTTTCGCGCACAAAAACCTACCCACCTTCGCTCGGTAGGCGAATTCAACCTTCCATCATAATCACTTTCAAAAAGACATATTTCAGAACTACAAATAAACTGGAAAATCGCGTTTCCGGTAAAAATATGCGAGAAGCGGCTATAAATTCACTATCATGTGCAATGGTTATCGGATTTTTCATTTAATACCGTTTAGCCATAAAACATCATCACATACATTATTGGAATTAGTATTTACTACTGATCTCGTATTCGTGTGATATTGATTGATAGTAGCTCCATTCCCTTCCAAAACAAATCCTCGTCCCTTCATGCTCAAATTTAAAACTCTAACCTCATTTTCCACAATCGCTGCACACTTCCAAAAGATCTCAAAAATTCTAGACTCGTTTCACGTAATCTTCGAAAATCAGTAGCTAGTTATATAATGAATTTTTCTTTTTTTCTATTCTGTTATTCGAAAATTAATGGTTTTCCCCTTAATTTCAAATTCATAAACAATTCGTTATCTTCGAACTACCAACTTTTGGAAAATTACCCAACGACCTCAAGCAAAATAAAGCAAATACTTTTACCACTTTTCCATTATATTTTTATTGTCTCCGGCCTAAAACACATTAGCTACGTTCTCCAACAAACGAGTTCAGTTTATTGAATTAATTATAAATTTGTCAAAAGCGTACTATCAGGATGCAAGGAAATTAGCTCTTTTACGATATTTCAAGCATTTAATCATTGATAGCTCCAGGTGACTCAGGGATTCTGACAGATTTTAATCTTTATATTTTAAATTTCAACTTTCAGAAGGTCATTTCAAGCTAATTAATCAATTAACATAATTTTAACTTTCAATTTCGACACTTTTACGTCCATAAAAGGCAACCATCTTTTTGTGATTAACTCTCTCACATCACAGCTTTTTTCGCAGGAATTCTGCTTCATTAGGCAATGATCGCTGTGTCCGAAAGGCACGAGTTGCTTCACTTACAAAAATAAACTACAAATTTACCCCTTTTGCTGATAAGGGAAGCGGCTGTGTGGCCTCGATCAGTATTTGGATAGTCGAGTAGAACTATTTGATTTCGTTCAGACATTCCTGTTCCAGTTAGATTTCAAGTGAAATATCGAGACTGTTCCGAATAAATAAAGAGGAATAAAATTCCAAATAACTAAAACAGTATTTATCTTTTCCTGTAAAGTTGGTCGCGTTAATCGTGGTATAATATCTAATCGAACAGGACAAATATTTAAAGCTCAGCAGGACGCTTTCGCCGACATCGTTAATTACAGCGATTTGCATTGCTAAAAAGACATGTTATTTTTAGTTAAATTTACAAAGTATGTCTGTGATGCGAGAGGTTTTAATCAGTCAGGTGCAAACTTACAAAGCACAAAGTTCTTAATACGGTAAACAAAATTTAACAATGTCACAAAAGAAAATTAAATTTTGGTTTACACAATAGCGATTAAAACAAGATTTAGATTAATGATTAATTGCGTTGAAATTAATGACTATTCCAAGTCGAGACTGAGATTTTAAGCTTACTCCAAAAAATATATTTAAACGAATTACTCCTACATACAATTAATTAACAACTATGTCAGTCAGCAAATAAGGTAAAACTAAATTCACAGTTTAAATTTTGTTGATGCAATATGCAAACGAGGTCACTTTGTCTCCGTAATAAACTTACTAAGTACCATTATATCATATATCGCACTGGTGATTAAGTTTTATTAAGTAACAATTTACAGGTTTTTCTCAATTTTAATGGCGGCAGCGAAAATAGTCATAGAGACAAAGAAAAATAAAAACTGAAGAGAATTGTAAGCGTAGTTATAGTTGTAAGTAGGACACATAGATTTCTGATATAAATCACGTTGAAGCATGCGAATTCTTCATTCTGAATTTTAAAATATTCCTCCTACCGACTGCGCCATGCATGCCTTGGGCGGTAATAATCACAGCGGTTCTGCTATTACAGCTTTATCCCAAATGATAACGCGGTGTATCTTTATTAATTTAGAGGATATTAGTGGGTGATATCTTCGACGGGACAACATCTCGTGTGCTTGTTAATCGCAACAAGTGCATTACGGGAATTAGTTTTTCCTGTGCACCGAATAACTTTCGTAGGTATTAGCGAGTGATAATGAAAGTTGTATGGAGGCCAACTTCCAATTGTCGGTCCAATTTTGAAGATGACGCCCTGGAGATTTGGAACGGGTGTTGTATCAGTGCAGTGAAAGTACATTTGGAGACATTATATTTTATAGGATGGGGAATGGTTAATGTGGTTAAGAGTTGTGGGGACTGGGAAATTAGACAGGTCGTTATGATAACAGACAAGAACATAGACACTATGTCAAAATGACACAGATATTAGGTATTTAATATATGTTGGAAGACAGTGGCAAGAATGGGGTGGTATTTGTGCGTAAGCGCGTTGAATATTACCGCCCTGGAGCGTTTGTATTTAGCACTAGCTTTCAATCGTCGCAACAAAGATAGTGTTCAGGAAGTTAGAGACACAGACATATTGTGCTGAAGTTGTTAATGATTGTTTTCCACCACAAGCAGTCGTACCAACTTGCAAGTTATTATTCTCAAACCGTGGTCTGAGAAATGTATTAATCTCGCCAATTGCGTCCTGTCCAAAGCGATCCCCTTAGTTAAGGCAATAAATTCATATTTCGTTTTATTCGTTTCAAGTCGAGTATAAACTTGAATTATTTCATGATGTTGCTATTAGACCAGTGGTAACTGACTTTAAACAACTAAGCGGCTTTAACAATAAATGGAAACGGATTTAACTGTACAAGAGCAAATAGAAAATGTATTCAAGTTTTAGTAGTAAATTAATAGAAAAAGCTGAGACGTGGGGGATTTTCTCGTTCAAAGGATCTCTGACCAGCGTCGATGCGGGCTATTCCACACATAAACAGCTGTGCAAATTCTTCTGGTAAACGTCTATGTAGGGGAAATAAAAAGATTTTGGGAATCATCCTTTGAATGAAAATGCAATCTCCACATTCTACTGAAGCCTTGATTGATTCAAAAAAAATTGTGATAAAATTTAATGAGCATCATATCTATTCTGGCACCGTTCCAAAAATAATATTCAAAATTGACTGCATTACAGTCGGCTATTGTCCAACTTGAATTAATACCGTAATTTCCCAGAGTGTTGAAGCTAGTTTCACGTAATTGAAATTTAATTTTTATTGTTTATCTAAAGCATCAGACGATAAAAGCAACGCTTTGGCTATATGTAACCGTAAAGTCTGTTTACACGCAGTTCACAATCAAGTCGTTTTCCATTTACCGCTCGGATCCTGTACAGAGGAAAATTATGCGAGAAGCACATAAAAATGATATAATGTGTCTACAGTTGTTCAAAGCAATGAAAACCCTCTTCTGTCATTTTTCAATCCTAGTTCTATTTCACACATGTCAAAACCCACGAGCTATGGATTTGTTTTTGTTGTTTTTCACGGATAAAAGAGGATTGTTTTCATTATTGGAACTTTTGAAATATTGGCTTATTTTCGGAAATCGTTAATGTGTCGACGCGAATATAACGAACTAATAGGGCTGTTCACAGTTGTAACTTCATTTATATCGAAGCCTACAATTTATTTACACACATTTCTCCAGGATGTTTAAATCATCGCCTTTACCGCCCTAATTACTTACATATGTTTGCATTAAACACCTTTGTATTTAAATGCGGGCTCGAAGCTTATCCTCCTTCTCTCTAAGTCGATATCTTCGCCACCTCATCCTCAAAGCTGATTAGGAACACTTCACCGTCTCAACTTTAAACATTACAAAAACATAAATTTACGGAAATATACATAAAATAACACAACCTACATCAAAATAATCCTAATCTTTAAATAACACCTTAAATTCCCACTCTCCTTGATTTCCCCATAGTCGGAAAATATATAGCATTTTACATTCTACACTCCATCAAAGTATCAGATACAGAAAAAACAGGCAAAACACTTTGTTATAAATCACACCAACAACGAATTTTATATATATATATATA
>QDEB01096567.1:0-18794 GCA_004193795.1 Asbolus verrucosus | reverse complement strand
ATCTTATTGATTTTGACTTGGAATTACAAAACGAAATGTATATTGTTAATAATGGTTTTTTATGTTTATTTTTCTGATTAAATTTTTTTTGTTAATGATACAAATAATCTGTTTCACTCTATTTGCAATTATGTATGAACTATAGCACTTTTCTAAAGTGATTTTTAATTTGGTTCAGGATCGAGAAATCAAACAGTAGATAACCAATAATCAAATGTATTTTATTTTTTTCTGTATGGATAACTTTTTTTTATATATTTTTCATTTGTCTCGATATGATCTGGCCAAATTAACGTAAAGCAGACATTTATCAGTCTCAATGTATTAGTTTCTGTTAATAAAAATGGAAATTGAATGTCTACATACATTTTTAATTAAATAAAGTGGTAATTAAAAAATAATCTATTTTCTTCTATGTATTTGAAATTGCAGTTATCTAGGCTATACCTATATCTTTATTTTTTTTAAATAAATTTTTATAAAATTATGAAATTATTTACATACATTTCATTTTCTAAGTATGATATGCTATTCTCTCGCTTACATTATTGTAGACTGAAAAATTCTCAAGGGCATTTGTCAAAATAACAATTTTCACTTTTAAAATGACATTACTTCAAAACGTGTTAAAATTACCAGTAAATAAATCGCTAGTAATTAAATTAAGGTAAATATTATTACTCAAACAACTAATTATTTACAATAATAAATAATATATTATTTAATTTTTTTCAAAAAGCTCTTTAACTATATCTCAAATTAAAAAAATACAACCAGAATTATGGTTTCAATATGTCAATGTTTCAGATATTCCTTGCACGCCATGATCAAACAAAAAAAACATCTGTCAATTTGTTTCAATGGGAATTCAGTACACATTTATAAAATATTTTTCATTGTATTTTCTAATATATATAAATAAAGCATATGTTTTTATAGTTGTGTTACACAAGAACTTAATGTTGATTTTTCATAGTTTAGTGGAATACTGACAAGAGTAACTATATTGTTTTATTTACTTTTTTTTTTGTGATGTTTCTAACAGAGAAACTAAAAAGTTATCCCAACTTCGACAACCCCTGAAGAATGCAAAAATAGAAGAGTATTAACGTATTAACCGCTGAGTGAGGGCTTTTAATCCACTTCAAAGGCACTTTCAAACATTAAGTTTTAATTTTCTCGTAATTGAGGTTTATTTTTAAACAGTAAAGAAGCTGATTAATAAGAATAAAAAATATACATTATTCATAGATGTGGAGTGTTAACGTAAGAGTTATTTATTTTCCCACGAGTGAAGCTCTACAACTCAACCGGAAGCAACCCAGCTGAGATGAAAAAATATAACAAAATCATCATGGATGTTGTTTGAAAACGCGGAAATAGAATCTGAACTGTTTCTCAGATCTATGCGATCGCAATTCAAATGACTGAAACGAAGGTTTATAAAGAATCCTCGAGAGAAAAATGTGTTAATTTTATCTTTTTAGTAACGTTCACCCTCTTAAATGATTTTTCTAGCGGTTATAAACGTGTTAATTTATTTATTAATGCGCCGTTGAAACGACGAGTAAATATATGTAAGTAACGTCAAGTAAATAATATGTTGCCCTCAACTTTTTTAATCAAAATAAATCTTCATATCCTTGAAGAAACTGATGATTGCGCAACGTAAATTCTCCACCATCTTAAATTCACTGTGTACAATAGAGGAATTTTTTACAGTTCATTTTACTTAAAACGAACTTTGGCGGATAAACAATAATAATGGCGACTGCTATTAGATCGGGTGGGTGTGCCTCGGTGAAACTTCACTATTATCAGGGCAGACTCGTACGTAACGTTCCACTTAAGTAGCTGATAAGACGAAATTTAAAAAATTCACAACGCATCCAGTCATTCACCTTTCCAGGACGTTTGTGCACGTTTCCGACACGCTAACAAACATTGTTAATGGTATTATTGTCTGTAAGAGACGCGTTGCTCTTTAATATGCGACCGGAGTGCCATAAAAGTACTTGTACTAATAACACACAAGTGGGAATAAATAAGACACCTCTCAAAATGGCCAAAAACAAAAACACGAAAAATCGTTTTCAAACAACAAATTTTGAAGGATGAAGATAGCCATTTCGTTCTGAAATACTCGTCAACAGAGTTATAAACGTAATTACATCAACATCTAAAAATTATTATCTACGTAGGAAATATAACGATCGGTACTGATCGTTATGCAACACCACTATCTATATTATGCGCTTTCACTCTGTGAACCGTTTGCAATCGGGTGTCTTATGCGGAACGCAACCATCCTTTGGGCTGTAACAACCGAAAATAATCGATCGATCAGCTTTCTTTTAATCCTATACCAAAATAATTTAAATCACCAATCGTGTGTCCACCTGTAATTCTTGTTTCCAAAATCGTCGTTTCAGGTGAAATTAAGTGCTGCACGAACTGCTAATTATCAACCATAGGCGGTTAATGACAATTGTGTGTTATGATAGAATTATTGTAGACTGCTTCAGTTATGAATTAAACCGAGCTGATGAAAAGCGAATTCGCATGATCATGTAACGACTAATAACTTCCGCATAACTCCATCTGATATACTACTTCGCTTATTGGTTCGAAATGTTTTAAATTAGAAATGTGAACAAGAAAAATTGCTGTTGCTGATTTTGTCAGATGTACTGTTTAAAGAGAAAACCTATACAAAAAATGGCCGTTTCTTCATTTAAAATTTCCTCCATTGTAAATGTACCCACCCTTATGTCATGCGGTTACAACATGATGACGTCTTGTTAATAATAAATTTCATATTAATGCATCACTTTCTTCGTTTTTTTATCTTTCTCTTAATGCAGTTATATGGTAATTAAAAAAATGAGAAAACTGAAGAAAACAACATTCAAGGTTAAAGTGCAGCCAAGCGAAGTCGCTTCTTTTGAAGCGAAATGTATATGTATATCCCCACTTTTTTAATTATCTCTATGCCCATGGCAATTGTATTATATTAGAAATTATTAGTGTCAATTGTTACTATTTTCATAAACACAGCAAATGCAATATCGTTGATAATAATATTTGTTAACACTCTACGGGTAATTTCTACAATCCTGGCCTTATTTCAGTAAATTTTTCTCAATCTTGTAAACGTAATTGAAGTAAGTTGTTAACTGTCCAATCTTGCATGCAGTTATTGTACGTAAAACGGGATCACTTTAAAATTTTTTTAGAAAACAAAAGATTTTCAATAGTGGACAATATGAGACGGAGATATTTTCCACGAGCTATTTGCACAGCTTATTTATGTCGTGCGGAATAGTCAATCCCAAAAAATTAAAAACAAAAAAAAACTAATATTAGTGTTAAAGGTTATCGACCTTAAAATTATAGTGTGGGGTTCAAGTGTTGTATCTAATTATGTGTGTGTAATAAGGATGAAAAATACAGGTGTAATTTAGTTACACATTGTTTAGCAATTTCAATGTAGTGCCCTAAACCCTGCAGAGATAAAAAGATTAATTTTCGACGTAAATCCCCATGTTTTCGCTTTTATCCAGTTTGCGGAATTTATCGATTTCTCTCAGCGCTGCATTCTCCATATGATCATGCGGGTAAAAGTGACTAACTTTCTTTTCGCCGATATATCAATAATGTCATAAAATAGAAAATCTCGTGGTTAAATAACTGTCAACCCACTTATTAAATGCATCCCGAATGCATTTCTAAACGAATCTGATATTTAAATCAGACCATAGGCATGAACGACTGTCGCTAGTTTCAAATAAATACCTTCGAATCCGGAACTTGTTGGTACTTCCGAAAACCATGTTGGCTAACTAAACACACTTTTGTAAACCTGGATCACGTGAAAGAAACACTGTTCGTTGGGTAAAACGTACGCGGTGCACCGTTCGCATGCTAGCCGTTCGAATCGTAACTGTCAACTGCCGAAGCAGTTACAGTTTACCTGAAACGCGCTCCTCCTCCTACTCGACGAAGATGAGGCATCGGTGTGCACAGTGGATTGGAAGAGGATGAAAGAATGACCCCGAGGTGTGGTGAAAGGGAGGTACTTTACTGGTGGCCTAGGTTAAAAACTGGAGTGATCTGGTGTTGTTCTATCGACGATTCGATACAGCACGATATATCGCCAACCCTTTTTCCTTGCAACTGGTCTCTAGATTCAAGCGAATTTTGTAAATTTCATTTCTTATTTAAGTAAAACCAAATGAGTAGATAATAAAAAGAAATTCTTCAATTATGCTGTCTAACAACTCTCCAGGCACTTGTCACTTGTCAACCGACAACAAATATAGTCCCACAATTTTCTTCACGAATTTTTCAATCAGGAGCACTTTTGCAGTGATCTGTTATTGATTCAATCTTTCTATAATATGTTACTTCCATTGTGGAAACGAATTACATCCTTCTGGCCAAATGTTTCTCACTATTAATCAAATGTTTCCTTTTTTCAGAAGTTAATGGCACAATTACAAATAGCCCCAACAAACGAGGAAATTTCGCCACTCCTAACAAAATGTGCTATACATTACAGTAATAAAATAATTTTTTCGATTGGTTTTCTTCAATTCTTCACAATTTTGGTAATTATAAACTACATACTTGGTTTTTAGCTGTGAGTTAATTGCTTTGAAACTGCATTAGACCATGAAAAAATCTGCGGGATTATTATCGCCCTGCAATTTCCCAAATTCTTCACAATTCTGTTTGTTTTGTTTTGTTGATGTCCGTAATTACGCATGGAGAAGAGTATACACTTCAAAAAATAAACAACAGTTACGTTCCCCACTGAACCATTAAGATTTCTCATCAAGGGCAAAAACCGTATTCCCCCATTAATCTAATAATCGACAGCAATTGGCCATCGTCCAATTACTCGTCTGATGGCTGATTTAGTATTCGTGCAGGTGCAGATTAGAATAATTGTATATGCAAGGGAAGTTTTTTATTTTTTTGTTTAATAGCCAAGATTATTTATTAGTTTTTTTTTCTTCTTACATAGTAATTATAGGGGTTGCCTATCGTGTGGACTCGATCTGAATTTATTTTCAAAGACGTATCAGCCGCTTAATCGCTCGACTATTGATGACGGCATTTAACAAGGACATTTAAATATACCAGCAGCATTAGCGGTTGTAATTTAATATTGTTGATTTTTTCCCCTTTAATCCAACGTTTGAATTAATACCTCAAAAGAATCTGATCGTACGATCGTGTTTCTTTGTAATGTACTTTGTTACACATATAGATTATTTCCTGTCCTCGGCAATGACATCAATTCTATCTTATGAAGTAAAAGAAGTCTGTTGTGAGCGACTCCACTGCCAAGGTCTATGATTTACTGAAACCTTCCTACTCTAAGATACTCCGAGAAGACATATCGATGAAAAATGTTGGTTGTTTGGTTGTGCGAGATATTTCTTGAAAACTTTTTAAATCATTAACAATACAAGGGTAACACAGTACAATCGTTTTCAGTTAACTTCAATAAGATATTGAGAGAGTAACTGTCAAAATTTCTTCACTTTATTTAAAAACTCTAATGCGTCTTCCGTGCAATGTTAAAGATACAGAGACAGGATAATAATAAAAATGGACATTTTTACCTTGTTGGATTTCATAATAATTTGAGTTGATAATGGGGCACCACCTTGGTTTTTCTGCTTTATATTACTACATAATTGGTATCTCAAACTAGAACAATTAAAAACAGTACATGTTCGTTTTCAAAACCGCCGCTGGGGAAGAGAATTATGGAAAACTAGTGCACCTGCATGCCTTAATACAAGGACTGTTAAAATCATGAAGCGAAAAAATGCAAATTTTCCATGCTTTATGTTTATTGTAATGATAATGAATCAAATTGAAATCTGTTCGTAAACGCTCTAAAAAAAGTGTGAAAGAAAAACAATAGACCTGCATTTGTGGCAATAAAAACGATCAATGAATGACTTCGACTGGCAGTCATATTTTCGATCACCATCTCAAACATTTGTTCCAGGGAGAGTGTTAGTATTTTGTCATTTAATCTAGCCTGTCTAAGTACAGTGTAAAGAATGACGAAGCAACCGCCTTTTTTGTTTTGCATGGTTTTCCTGTATTTGGCACGGGGATGTCGATTATGTAAGAGAAATTTATTATATTGAGTATCAATAATCATTACAATTGTTTCACACAGTTGTATTTTTCCATGCGGTTACATCTCAACTTCTTTTTCCGACTAGATGTCAAGGATAATTCTTTATTATAATTTATAACACGTTACATAAATTGCTGCCGCTACCTCAGTTTCTTCGTCCTTGTCAAAGTCGTAAGTGTAACGTAATTACCCTTATTTGGTGTAATTATCATTGAGGTGTGTTTAAAACCATATTTTAAAACTCAAAATAATCATTACGTGTTTTTTTTTCATACATGACAGTTCTATTTCAAAAATTATAATAATGAAGTTGAAAACCAGGCTGTTTGCAGTGGCATAATTCCATCTCTGAAAAGTGTTATCAATTTTCCACATACACACAAAATAAAGGAAGCAAAAAGATATGACGTTTTTGTCTGTTGGATACGCGCAATTAAATTTCTTTCAGTGAACTATCACTTTTGCATCAAAAGCACGCAATGTACAGTAAATAAAATGAAGGACATACGAGGTCGACACAATAAAAATAATAAGAATATTGTGAAAAAACCTTCCTTGTTTTTACACATGTAATTAGAAACAAGTCATGTATGTTCATGTGGGTTTGCTGTCATTAATGCGTCCACTGATTATTGAAACAATTTACACTTGAGTATTTTTAACGTTTAAGTCGTTTTTTAACGATTAATTTAATTCATTTAATACTACTAAAAGCAAGGAATTAATTAGGCAAAAAAATGGTTTTCATTGCAAGTGCTTGTTCAAAAACATAAAATGTCATGTTAATATCGATTTTATGTTGGCTTAGAAAGAAATTTTTGTCAATAATCGCAAATTACACTATTGAGTAACTGTCCACCTTTGTGAGATTTCCTCGTTACAACGGCCCCCGCAAATGCAAGTTACAAAAACACCAACAAATAAATTACCGTTGTCTCTTTTATAACTTTATAAAACTTGCAAATTAAGATTATCATCTCGTGTAACTTTCTACCCGACCTCTTTTAAATTCAACCATTTAATTGTCTAATATCATTTGTTTAATAAATTCATAATGAGAAAAATTATTTGTTCATTTGCCCCTTCATCGAAGTTATGACGTTAAAAAAGTTTTATATTTTTCGCCTGCAAATTTCATAATTTAGCAGCAGTAATAATTATCAATGCGATCTAATCAAACATACTGCGCCACGTGAAGGCAGCCTCGAACTATTATAATGGGGGAGCAGCTGCACATTTTCTGGGCATCTGGCACGGCAGGGTAACACGACACTTTTCCAGGGTCGGGCCGAGGAGCAATAAGGTTCCTGATAAAATGTGGATGTCGTGTATGCATATAGAAAGAAGTTATACCTAATAACAGGGTTCCTCAAACACAATTCACAATTTCCCTTAGGCCCGCTTCTGTAGTTGAAAACTGGGCTGACCCCATTTATACTCGAGGCAGTCTCGTGTGTCGATACCCACACCTTCATAAACCCAGCTCGAATACTTGACAAGGACGCGTCCCTAAAAACTTTTGTCCCGACAGCAGCTGAACAAATGGACCACAACACACGTGCCATACATAATCCCTCGATAAATTTTAGTTATAGTGTAATACACCGGTTGCTTCCATAATAACGATTATTATAAACGACCTTCGCCGAACAAAACAAATTTCTATTTCGGTAACACAACAATGGCGGCCTCTCTTAAGGGATATTAGTGTATGAAGCGAGTTGATTAATATTAATGAATTTAATGAAGTTAATACGTAATTACCATGTTTCTGGTTCGAGGAGCGTGCAAATGAGGCTGTTGCCACTGCGTTGATAAATTTTTGAATTCGTTTAAGAGGGTGGATGTTGTGGCCACTTCTCACATCACACTCATAAATCAAGATAAGATTTTGTAGCTGATTTCGGTTGTTTGTGAAAACAGTTGAATAGAATCAGCAACCACCGCATTTCCTTCCCTTTGCACTGATTAACGACAGTTCGGCCGCGGTCTAATTAATTTAATCGTCTGATGCTCTCAATAAAAATGTTTGTTTCTTCGTCGTTTCGCAACAATCCAACCAAAAAATCTCAGATGACCTTGAATGACTGATACCATTACGGTATTTATTACAAGTCGTTTCTAATTACTTGCATTGGTTAGAAGAACGATAAAGGTGACAAGTAAAATAACCGAACTGAGAGAAGTTTTCGTCATTAATCCAACTGGAATTCTTTTCAAAATTTATTTTTAATTTCAGACTACCTTCAATTCTCTCGTGTAAAAAACAATAACAATAATTATACACTCACGGCAGGATAATAAATTTTAATTAAAGAAATAAACAATGCAGTTTAATTGAATTTTTGAATGCCTTCATTTATTTAAAGTTTTAATTCCAAAAAATGAGCGTCTTATTTATAATAATCATTTCTGTACAGTGACGGCTTTAAGTCATTCATGATCCGTCTACAGCCTGGCACTTTTCAAGGACATACATTTTTTTTTGGGTCAAACTTGCCTTGCCTCCTTCTTTTTTGGGGAATTTCAAATAAAAATTGACAAAACCTTGACACCAGAGTAATTTATTGCATCGAAAAATTCTTCTAGCATGTCAAGGCAATCAGCGAAGCCAAATATGTAATCAGTTTTTACACAAACTACAGAATAACTGTCCGCCAGTTCCACGACAGTTGAGAAAATAATGATTACGTTAGGATTTTGCACAACACTTTTTTCATTGCATGATTGTATGTAAATGACATTTTTTTTGAAACTTGCGTCTTTTGAGGACGCAAAAGGTCTAACTTCGTGTTGCTCACAAAAATTTGTTTTATGTACATGTTTTATATGGTTTTCTCTGTGAAAATTTGTGTTGGAAGGTATAAGCCACTATTATTATTATGGTTCGTTTTCTTCATCAGCATGTTTCTTTTCTGTTGCCGTTTTCGAAGATAATTGTTATTTTACTATACATTTCAATGGATAAATAAATATTTAACTGCACGTAATGGGGAGCTTTCTCTTAACTCATTTTCTTTTACATGCCCGAAATACCTACATCGGTTTTCACTCGATTAAAACGATCGATTGTATGTTGTGGTAAGCTGGATGTTACATAACTTTTTTTAACATATTCGAAATGGGTGAGTACTTTTCTGATTACGAAAACATTTATGAATTTCTAAAACAATTTTGAAGAATTGCAAAAGATCTTTACTTTTTATACAACACTTTTTGGTAATCAAGATAACCGTATTCTAAAATATAACTGTGTAATGCAGTACTGATTGATATTTTCATTTTTTATTTATTTCAACTTTAAAAGAACTTGATCTTACCTAATTTCCTCCAATAATAATTATTTACTCATAGATTTACTCATTTACTCCAATTATCCCAAATTTTAGAGAAGGCGCAAATGGAGAATCGAAGGGCCAATACACTCAAATACATTTTTTTATAAAGTAGCGATTAAGTCAAGAATCACAAACACTTTTTTTTAATTCAATGGTTCTCATATTTATGTACCTTTTTTGTTACAGCACGATTACTTTTTATGAAGAGCGTAAAAGACGTTAAAAGACCGGTAAAAAACGTTACACAAATGGATTTTAGCCTGTCATTAAATTAATAGTTATTTATATACCAAAAGAACAAAGCGCATAATTTCCTTGCGTGGGTGCAGTTTAATGCCTGACGCGCAGCGAAATACGTTTTTCCTTTCAGAAACTAGAAAATGTTATTTTGCACCACCCTTATTTTAGGAAACAAACAAACACATTGCTTATCGACGGGAGATAAAGTACTTTACCTCCCACATTTTTTTTTTCCTAAACAATTATAAACATTACATTACATTTGTTTATTTATTTGCATTTATATTAAAAGTACAGTTGTTCGCACTTTGTATTGTTATACCAGCACCAGATTGAGATCTGGAGGAAACTGATATATTATTTAACACATTACTTGAAGAAACTTGAAAATTTTCGTAATTTCCTGCTGGTCCTGCAGATTCATCAATTCATCGTTGCCGCACTTGCGTTATCTAAAATCATCTGAATCGGTTTTTTAGTTACTTCTTTGCATTTTGTTTGAAACTGTACACAACTTGCACACGATTAACGCGAAAAAAAGTTATTTATTTCTAGTTTGTTTTATAATTTTACCATGGAAATAACCAACTGCCAACTTAGAATATTGGTTCTTTAAGTGAAATTAACGCATTTTTTTGCAATTTTGTACTAAAAAATATGAGTTCGTAGTAGTGGTTTTTGAGTAGTGGCCAAAAATTTGGGAACTTATAAATTTTGTTTGCAAATTATAATTTTCATTAAACCCACCACCACTCGGCACGGCCATCAGGTCGAATATTCACATATCACGGATATTGCTATCAAGCAAATGATAATATACTTTTAATCCAGCGTAATTACCGCCATCTTACCGCACTATAATTATCATTTTGACGTAGTTGAGCAGTAGTGTTCAATGTGTGATCTATATTAAGAAATTTTCTGACTATATGACATAAGCATAATGAGTTTTAACAATTAATTTTTTTTTTTAATTTAATGCTTTTACATTATAGATTAGAGATTCGGAGCTAGCTAAAATATCTAATGGTAAAATTCAATTTTTTCAAGATTCCACACATTTTTTATTGGAACAGAAAGTTGCAAGTATTTGTCAACTTTTGTGTTGTAGGTCTGTAACCGTTCTGTAACGGAACCTGTTGGTTCTGTTTATCAAATATAATATCAGGTCTGTTGGTGACGATATGTGTGTCGGTTAAAACAGTTCTGGCCCTATACAGTTTATAGTTACCGTTTTCCAAATAACTGCTAGGTGTGTATTGATAGTATGGTTTATGATCTTGTATTAAATTTTTTATATTCGGTTTTGTGTTAGAACAAGATGAAATCATGTGTTTAATTGTCTTTGATCCTGCCTTCCAAAACCTACATCTATCATCAGTAATCGAGTTGTCCTTAAGTACATATATACTTCTTGTAATTTTTGATATTATTCACTCTGTCTTGGATAGCAAATATAAATCCTTCGGTTTCCGGATGTGTACTAGATCATTTTAACCACGCGTGTGAACCTCTAATATCAATTTCTGGTTGTTCGAGTTCCTGGAAAAATCTTTCATGTAGAGATTTTTCTTTTATATTTGTGATTGTATTATTAATATCAATTTTCAGAGGATTATAAACCACAGAATTACTTAAATTTAAAGGGGTATAATTATTTTTTTTTTAATTAATAATTGATTTTAACAAATACATTTTCTTAATTTGAAATAGAAAGACGAGTGCTATAAAACTCACACAGTAAATCAGATGCTATTAGTTTTGAAAACTATAAAATTACTAAACAAAAAAAAGTTTCCAAACTTTTGGCTGCTACTGTATCTCTGGAGCCGTTTCCTCCGTTGAGTGATTAATTAATTAACTTCACCCGCGGGAGGAAATGATGCACTTTGCTCCCTCGGTATATAAATAACTATTTTCGGCAATAACTCGAACCGCACCGCTGCAAATAAACATCTGAAATTGTAATTACAACTGTGTGAACTGTATATTGGGGATTTTCTCTTGCAGGAAACGATCACGTTATGTAAGAGCTTAATTTAGCTCCAGTGAACAACTCGAACGGTGTAAAATTAACATTAACCGTAGCCATTTTAACGGCAAAATGACAAAATTCGTGTATTCGAATTCGGCGATATGGAAACAAATCTGTATATTTTCTAAAAGTTCCGGAGCAACTCCCGGAGGATTTTTCACCTTGACATCCGCCCTGTTCAAAATCCGGGGACGATAACCTGTTTAGGGTAATTACCATAACCGACACTGGTTCCACCGGAAATGCAGGCGAAGCGCGACTGGAACCGTATGTTCAAAGATGGCGACGGCGGGTTCACCGCCCAACCTCTATATGATTTTCTCGAAATTCCGGGAATTTGCGGTAAAAACAACGGTACGTTGAAAGAACGTTGCGTGGGCTGATTGACTGTAAAAAATTCGGGCATATCCAATATTTGTGTCACGCGTTGTGCCCTATTTTAACCTATTAACAGCAGTAGTAATTTTTATTTGTAAAACGTTAAAATCCGAACTCTGCATTTGATTTTTAAAAATACCTTTAATAAATATTCTCAGTCTTCATAATAGTTACTTAAGTGAATTGACCAAATTTTTCACCATCACACAACCTTGTACAACAATGTTATGACTCCAGTTACTTCATCGAGATGTAATAAAAATTTGCAGATAACTGTTCTTAATGATAATGTCATGAAACTATTGTTTCTGGTTAATCAAAAATGTTCATTAATTTTTTATAACCTGTGTTATGACGGACCATTAAAAAGAGAAGAATGTCGACATGAAATACTCATTTACGCCTTTTTTATTCTGTTCTACATACTAGTATTTAGGCCATTTCTGAACTTCAAATAAATTCTTCTATTATTTCGGTGGATATGACTTTGTAGATAGACATGCGCCCGAAATTTTGAAGATCAGTGTTTCCCGATATTTCAAATTTATACTCACATATATACTATTTCACGTACCTGAGTTATAGTTCACAATTAAATACAAATTTACAGATTGGAATAATAATAAAAAACAACGATAACATCTCAATTAGTCTTTGAAAAGTCTAGTCTTAAGGCATTTCAACCGCATTGCGGCCGGGTACTTAATATCCCAACCTTAAAGTCAGTATCAAACTCAGTTTTTATCAAATACCTCTCTCCATTAGCAAATTTAACATTTCGTTCCAAGTTGCATAATAATTGACAATTAAACTTTTTGGCAAAAATTATCACTTCTTATAATAAATATTCGATATTTTTGTCTGGCGTTGAAACATAACGAAGTTTTCAAATCTTTTCATTTGCTTAGTTCATTTCTCTCACACCTTGAGGAAATTACTCCATGTTAAGAAAATATCAGATCAAATATCGAGGTAAATATTATGTAAATACAAAACACATGTCAAATTATTAATGTAACAGGACGAAAGAGCTTACATGTCCAATAATATATTTATCACGATTTTGCAATAATTAGAACCAAACATAAGTAACTTAATATTAAACGAGATATAAGTTAAGGGCAAACAGAACACCAACAATGAATTTTACAACTATCCTTTCACATAATGTAAGACTCTCATTAATTTCTCCCACAATTTCACATTTATTATTTCATCAGAAATATATATACATTTTTTATTTTAATACACTACCACACTGGTCATGCAATAACAAATGTTTGAGATAGGCAACTCGATATACACACGTGTACAGCATGTAGCTTACTTACGTGATAAGTTTAAAATTACACATAAAATGTAACGAAAGTGGAGCCTAAACAGTTTAATTATAATAAAAATTCGTTCATTCACTATAGAAATTTATGATCACCAATCGCTATTTACTAACGATAATTGTATTAACTTAACGATACGTCATTAATAAATATGGATGTGTAACATTTTAATATGTTATAGGAACATAATGTCCTCAGCATCTAAAAATCTGCTTGTAACTTATTAGCAAGTTAATTACATACATTGGCAACCCAGTTACATGTCGGTGCAATCACCATTACTTAACTTGATTATTTAATTAAATTTGGTACTCACAGTGATTGGGATCTGATCTCTCTAAACGATTCTTCTTTTGGAGGCGAATTCCTTATCGCATGCGAAATCCGTCCCCTCATGCTTTGGTTGAACCTCGCTTGTCGCGGCTGAAGAGGCGGAGGCACATCTTTCGTTGGACTCTCAGCAATCGATGCCCTCTGACTTTTCTTCACATCTTCTTTCTGCAAAGATCTCAAAGGTTCAGCTCTGTACTGATCCGACAATCCATTGACGATTTTTTGACTGATGGCTACATTTCCATTAAGGATCAACTTTTGAGGATATTTAGTGTTTGATCTTTCGGTGTATATTTGTTGGCTAGGTTTGCTTTTTTCAGTGAAACCTCCATGATAGGGTTTACTGCTGATTTGTTGGATGATGTGGCCTGCTGGACGCGTCTTAATAGATGACCTCACACTGCTATAGCGACTTTGCTCTGGTAAACCAATGGTTTGTTTGATTGGAGATTTGCTTTTTTGCACTTGAGGCACTGCAAATTGGTGATTTGTGTTTTCTTTCAGTCTGTCGTTAAATTCTTGCTGCCAGTCCGTCTCACATTCTGGTGGTGGAGGCGGTAAGGGATCGTCATTATTAAAGACTTCATCTTCCAAAACTGTAGGTGGTGATGGTGGTGGAATATCAGGACTTGGCACTCTCTGATCGATAAATAAATCAGGAAATGCGGTTCTTAAATGAGGATTTTTCGGCGGTCTTGCTGGAGGATTATCTGGAATCCAATCGTCCACGGAAATTGAAGGACCTACAATGATAGGTCCAAGCAAATCAGTCGAGAGGCTTCCACAAGAACTACTGTATTGATGCTTTGGAGGTGATTTATTGATGTTTTCCGTCGTTTTGGACTCGCGATTTGAGGCAAGACTGTTCCTTTTAGAATTGTTGCCAGAAGCATAATCTGATGCTGATGACGCCCTTCTTGATGGGAGTTGAACTTTAACTCTTGGTGGTGGCTGTGGAATGGCTGCAAATTGTTGAGCTTGAACTAACTGAGGTTCAGAGCGCCAAGCATTGTTTTTGTTAGGGTTTTGATGTCTTTCATAAAACGATAACAGAGCTTTTTTCTGAATGGCTTTAAGAGCTGGATCAGGAATTTTGAGCTTCTTTTCTGGATCTAAGTACGAGTACTTTTGTTGTTTTTCTAATTCGTTTATTCTATCAGCTATCGATAAGGCTGAATTCACTGAAACCGACGTTAGTCTAGAAAAAAAAGTACCAAATTGACGACAAAATTAGCGAAATATTAAACCAACAAACCTGTTGCTACAACTACTACCACTGCTACTGCTGCTGTTGTTGCTTTTGTTACTGCTGTTATGATGATCAGAGTCTTGTACAGTGTAAGTATTAACAGGAAACAACTTAAGTTTATTGGCATTGTTATTTCTACTTTCTTTGTCCTTCCAACTGTCCGGATTTTCACTCCCCATATACAGAACACTTTCCGAGTGATGTCTTTGTGGCGTTTGTACTCTAGCACTATGAGCGATTAATTGTCTCGAAATGGAAGAATTTGAAGAATTGGCAAGGTGTGTGCAAGAACTGCTAGCAATGGAAACGTCACTCATGGATCCGTGCCACTTAAGTGTTTCACTGGAAGACACAGAACCCGAACTGGTGGTCACTACACTATCTCTTCCTTCCCTTCGAGAGCTTTGTTCTTGTTCTGGATCTTCCCATGTTGAAGCATGCGATCGAGTTACTACAGCCTCACTATCTCTTCTTAGCCTGTCCAGAAACGGTGTGGATGTGGAGTCGGTACTGGACACATAACTGTGGTATCCTTCAGATTGTGCGTACGACAATTGTTTTTGGTGTAGATGCGTCAACACTCCTTCATCGTGTTTGGAGCCCATGGAATTGAATAGAGAATCTTCATAGTTCTGAGTATATTCCATAAATTCTTCTAAGCCCGATTTGGTAAGATGCGAGGAATTGTAATCGAATTTAACTGGTTCCTGATAAGACCTAGCGTATTCTTCCAAATCAGCCTTGGTAAGTTGCGGCTTGTTGGAGATGTCCCGTTCCGGAGGGGATGGCACCATGTAGTCTATGTCGTCTAGGGATTTACCGTCACGGTCCACGTGCGATAAGAAGAGCCGGTCGTTCAGTTTGTCGTAGCAGGACTCGTAAGTTTCCGGAGGAATCTTTTCACAACGTTCCATCACAGTTTTGAGTTTCTAAAAAAAAAAAAAAAAGTTAAATTTTGATTAATAAATCTGCATTTTTTTTTTTGTAATGTAGCAAGAATGAATTGATAATTATCAAGGTTTTGCACATTCTAGTACTTACGTACATACGTTGAGGAGTTTTTACAAAAATGAAGAAAAATTTTGACCAGTCTGTCATTTTTTCCTTAAACTTAGAATTAACTATTCATTTGTTCATTTTTAAAATTCTTAATATTTTATGAATAAACCTTGCAATAAAATCATGCGTGTAACAGTTTGGTTGATTTTAAACAGTGATGCGGCAATTTTGCGGGTTAACGTATTTTATTTGATTCTGGATTTATAAAATTACGAAATTGTGATCAAACTAGGAGTAATAGAATGTTTGTGAAGCGTCATCATTGAAGGCGTGTCGAATGGGGATTTTTTCACATATAATTAAGAATTAAATATTTCTTTCCATAAACACTTAGCAGATCTACTCTCCGATATCGAATAGTCTATACTCTTAACGTACGAAGGGACTTCAAAATAACTAAATTCAACAGAAATGCGCGCCTATCATTGTAAAACGAGCAACTTACTTGTTTCATTTTGTACACACGTGTGTTGCAAATTCAATAGGAATGGTTTCCAACTCGCCATCCTTAATAACATACAATTAGCCCCTATTCTCTCTACCGTTATAAAAACGAATCGCCATTAATATGCATTGTGTTTTTTGTCAGCGTTCATGATTAATGGTTGCCTAATGAAGGCACTAATCACTCACTTGTTGCGTATAAGAAGAATGTTGTCTCTTCATGTAGGGGCGCGTGTATGTTACGACCTTCTCCTTGGGATAACTGGTGTGATCGGTCCATGACTTGGATCTGTGCGAACCGCCACTGGGAGGTCCCCGAAGGGCTTGCGGTGTTTCGGCGGCGGCCGGAACGGGCCAGGATGGAAACTTCTCGTGTCCAGGGCCGTACTTGATCGACTTGAGACTGGACGAGTCTCGGACAGGTGGCGCAGGTGGCGGTGAATCGTCATCTCTTGAGGGAGCTTTGCCTACCGGAGTGAAACTGAGCCCTGACTGGTTCTGAAGATACGAGTAGATGGAGGTCTTGTCTCGGTTCGTCTGTTGCAAGTTCGGAGTGGAGCGTGATGGCATCATGGTAAAGGCCAGGGGAACGTTCTTGGCCGGCGCTCTCTCTTCGAAGCCATTAGTTCGAGTTCTAAAAGAAAGAAAAATGGATGAGCGAGCTGACAAAGCAGCAATTACATGTTAAAAAACGACACCCGCTATTCTACCACCCGAGTTTTTTTCTGCAACGTTAATCAGATCGATTGATTGCGATTTGTGATTCATTAGTGGAGCTTGGAAATATGCAAAATGAATTTTAAATGCATATTTACACACTAGGTTTTTTCCAGAAGGCATATGCAAAATTCTGTAATACATATTTTGAAGATTTAGGCCAAAATGACAAAAAATTAGATACCGAATCTGATTTGGTTTCAAAAGATAAATCGGTTTTATGGCGGTATCTAGAGGGATTACACTCTTATCTTACAATTTAGAAATGAGAATTTCTTTGTAACTATTTATTTATTATGTATTTATGTTTGATGTGTTATTAACGTTATTATATTATACGTCCGGCTTGGAAGTTTAATTAGGTAATTTGCAAAAACCTTTAAAACCGTTTCACTGTAAATCTGCTCATCAATTTCGTCATTTCTACCGCTGCCAAATAATTTTTGAGAGGGTTCTTGTTACCCCTCCCCTTTTGCTTTGACTTAATAAAAACAATTGTCAATTGACTTAATAAAAACATTTTATCAAATTATTGTCGCTTGTTAATTGTGGTTTTAAGTAGTGCCAGTGTTGGTAAAATGCCGAGAATAGCTTTTGAAAAATCTGCCCTACGGATCAGGAATAAAAAGATTTGAAAATCATTAACGATGACTACATTTTTTGCGCAGTTTGCAACAAACAAGTAAGTACTTAAAATACAATACATTTTTTCTTTGTTCATTGTAAATACAATTTCAAAATTATACTGTCAAAAATATTCTAAAAATACTACGGCAAAAAATATTCATTTAACAATGTTTATGCCAATTGGAGTATTAGGTACTAAAAAATATATTTTTTACAGATAAAATGTAACAATAAATTTCAAGTGGACCAACACCTAGGAACTGAAAGCCATCAATCACAAAAACGTAAATCGAATTACTTTGAGCAAGAAACGTATTGAAAAGATTTATGCATTTTTTTTATTGATTGTAACACTTCCCTTTATAAATTGGGCCAACAGTTGTTTCAACAATTTTTGTAAAAGCACGACAAGAATAAAACATGTGTTTTATATCAAAATTAACTATGTACTTATGTATTGTAACTGCAATTACCAAACTGGAAAGAAGGGGACTTTTATTAAACAAAAACATTTCAATATTAAATTCTCTAAAAAAATATACTGAAATTTCTGCAGGCAAAAATAACGAAATTTATAAAAAAACTAATTTAATGTTAAACAAAAATGAAGGTTTTAAAAAACTTGTGCAAATAAATATTTTGTAAGAAAATTTTGAAGAATTTGTAGATTTCGATCCAAAAATTATGTGAAAATTTATGTACATACAGTCGGGAGCAATAAAAGTCGGACATCACTTTTGACATGACTGTCATAAGTGTGAAAGCAACTTTACTACAGCTAACCTTAGTTTGCCTATTGTCATGCTCATGGCGACGAGCGGTCCATACGAAAGCTGGTAATGGTACTTTTTGGTACACCCAAAGCAATAGA
>QDEB01096560.1:0-11196 GCA_004193795.1 Asbolus verrucosus | reverse complement strand
GAAACTCAGATTTGACACTGTTAGCTCTGACATGTGCTCCAAGAATATTGTCGTAGAGGTATTTTATTTTTGATCCTACGTTATCATAGTTTCAAGGGGTATAATTATAATTAGCGGATACATATAATTAGCGGATTCGTAGATATCAACAGATTGTTAATAGAATTTGTCATGCTTAATGCAAGAATGCAGCAGGGGAAATAAACCTATTTATTGCGAAATATACTTAGTTAAATAGCAAATTTTCTAGTCTATATTTATAAGTTAATACCGTTATGTATGTACTCCTTGCTTTTCGAATGTACTCGCTGCATAAAAGAGATTACAGCTTTCATGTAATATTAAAATAACTTAAAAAAGCCTTCAATGAAATGTGTTATTCCGCTTTCAATTAATATTAACCGATTCAAGACGAGGAAAAGGAAGAAAGAAATCTTCTGAGGATTTTAGATAAGGCACTTTTTACATAGAGGCACATCTAATTAAGTAGAATAAATTTATAAAGATATCCTTTGAAAACTTTGAAAACTAAAGTTCTAGTCTGAAATTATCGATTAATTCTACTATGAGCGAAAAAATTCTATGTTGGTGATGTGTAATAGGCAAAGTTTTGTAGAGAAAAATTTAGATCTCTTAGATGTAATGTAATTATATTGAAAAAACTGAAAAAAGAACAGATACCGACAGTTTTCATCCTGAACATTACTTTCAACGCATTAACCAACATGTGTTATCATGTGGAAATGTGGAAATAAAAGTAGACTAGATCTGGTTGTTCAGAAAGTAGTGCTAATGATGTAATTTTCACAAAACTCTTCGATAAAATTCAATGTTAAGACAGCCCTTCAAACGGTTATTCTATCTATCTAACACAGTATCACTATTTCAGTTCTGGTTGTTATAATTAAGTAATCAGCAGCAGTCAAATTCGTGGATGCAAGTCTATTGATATTCGACAAAAAAATATGCATTTTTGATAAGTGTACATAGGTTATATGCTTTCCCTGTTATTATGTTATTTTGTCATGTTATCTGATAATTTAATGTAGTTTTACAAAACTTTACAAAAAAGAATCCCACCAAATTGAGAAAATTCGTTGATTCCACTTCGACTTTGGGTTTTTATTTTACTTTTATCTTAACTTTAAATTCCAATGAAAGAAAAAATAAATTTGAAAAATCGTTTTTAGGTTAAACATATGAACTTTGTAATTATGTAAGAGTTATAATATTTCATATTATAACTGACACGAGCACAAAACAAAGTTTTAGCTAGTTCTGTCCTGCTTAGATAACTGTTTTTATATTTCTCATCTGGATTTAATTACAGACAAGAGTAACGTTGTTCAGTAATACGTTTGATTAAAGATTTTGAACATTGAAGTTATAATTAGAGGATACCGAGTTTCACTGAAATGCTCACTTGAAAACGAACATGCGAACCAAAATTGACTAAATTAAGTATCATTGTCTGAACTCCACTAATTTATCTTTCATATCGTTCACCCTTTTTATGTAAAAATGAACAAAACAACAGTTTTGCAACTGTTGTTTGTGTAGTATTAAAAAAATAGAATTAAACACATTTGTTAGTGTTAATTGTCTGTACAACTCTAAATAAAAACAAATACTGTTCTTTGTAGTGAGATGGCATCACTAGATATAGTACCGGTGGTGGTCCTTGGAGAGCTCTATCAGTTTCAGTTCTCGGATATCGCCCACCCGCTGCAGGATTAATTTTACCTCAGAATGAAATATCTGTGCGGGGCAACACGTTTCTTCCGGCTAGCGATTCTAGCAGCATTCCGAATATTAAGGATTCAGAATGGCTCTGTAAAAGACCTTTTCATCTATCAAGATCAGACTTATGTCATTGCGCCTTTAGTTGACAGCTAGAGTTTTTGTCTATGTGATTATACATTATGTTACGTCCAAAGAAGCAGATCCTAGATAACAAATGACAGTCCGTTTCTTTGATTGCACGAAAATTTTAATTTAAAAAAAATGCAAAAAATGTTTTAATCTTGTGAAAAATGTATAACGTCGAGCCTGAGGTAATTCTTGTTGTAGATAGTTCATTCGATCTTGATCTCTAGGAAAATTGTTGTTAGAGCAATATTTCCCCAGAATTTAACAACGACATTTAATGTGTTTCTTTAAATTTGACCCTTCGAAATGTGGCGAAAAATTGATAAAATGGTTCAAGGTAAGTAACATATTCTTCTACAAAAATAGTCATTATTGTTTCTGATTTTTTCTGCTGTTATTAATTTAGACTCACAAAATTATTTCGGAGTGACAATTTGTAGTTTAAACGTTTTGGATCTGTGTTTGGTGGTTTATTTCAAATTGTTATTTGTAGGAGTTATCCTTACTGAGGCGTCTGTATATTAACTAAGCACATTTTCCTAAATTTATACCAATTTTATACCACTACAGTGAACAAAACGAAATTATTCAAATGCCAGTCAAACCTGTTTCAAACTAATTAAATTAGATTTAGCTGAATGATTACATGAATGCAATTAATTTAATTTAATATTTCGAATCAATTCACAATAAAACTTTGAAAAAAAGCGCAAAATACATTTTGTACTTATTAAATGATTAATATACTGTAATACGCATTATAAAATGCTTTAAAAATATTAACAAGTTCCTGAAGTTTGATGTTAATTAAAATCATTCTGACTGAGAAAAAATTTTTAAAACGAATTTTTCTTATTAGGTATTTTATTGCTCGACTTATTTTTAATTTCACTTATTATGTTGCAAATGATGAAATCCGTCTCCATGTTGTACATTTAATTATTAAAAATTAAATTTTTCTCACATGATTTCGACCAAGGAAATTATATTTGTCAAATTTTGACTATTCAAAATAGATTTATAGTCAAAACTGCACGTAATAACGTAAAAACGTAATAACAATCTCATATGTTAACTAACGCCAACAAACATGAGCGATATAAGCCTGAAAATTGTCGATAATTCATAATTACCAATGACTTTCAAACAACAATTTCATAAATGTAAAGAGAAATGTCACGTTACAAGGTCCGATAAAATTATACCGTGTTGTAATTTCACCGGTGGAAATCACCTGTGGAGTTTTCATTAATACCACTTTTAAGGTGATTTGGGAGTTTTTGTTGCAAGTAAGCCAAACTTCGACTACTTCCACCATAGGTGGTTTAGCTTAGTAAAAAATCAATTTGATGATTAACTAGACGAAGCAATTACAGATTTATTTCCATGACTTCTCTCGATGGCAGATAGGTGTCACAAAATTTAGAAGTGAATCAGTTTTAAGTTTTCCCTTGCACTCATCATCAATTTGATCGAGGAGTGGGAAGCTGAAGTGAAATGAAACTGAATGCAGAAGTGCATCATGATAAAAAATTTCTTTGATCTGGTCTTGAACTGTAAGTGAAAAAAGAGTCATTTTTGTAAATATGTGATAGCTGTATAAGTAACGTAGAAGGAAAATAATGAAATAGAAAGGAAACCAAAAACTGACATTCTGAACCGACTTTAATGGCTTTCGATTCAGTGAATAGAAAGAAGTTGCAGAAAATAATAAAAAGGAAAAAAGAAACAAGCATTTGAGTACGACAGCTACTAATAAAAAATCTGGTTGCAACATCTTGCAAAGAAACGGAAACAAATGATGAATAGATTAAAAAGATATTTAAAATTATAGAAATACTCGAAGTAAAACCGATTTTCAAAAAAAAACGGGAAAAGAAATGCACAATACTTAATTGAAATAGGTAAGAAGGCAAAGAAAAATTGAATCAAATATAACAAATCGAGCAAGTATTATCTGAAAATATATGAATTAAAATTAAAAAGAATCACAGTGTAAGTCACTGAAAATTGGGGATAGAAAGACTAAGAAAATTTAGAGAGTACATACACAAAATATAAATTAGATACTAATTACTGGTTGGAGAAACTGATACCTGAATGTAACATTAGAGAAAACCAAAAGATCAAATGGGAATTAAACAAAGAGAAGAGGAGTTAAGTTCATGTTTAAATTAAGAGTTAGAACCAATAACAAAATACGAAAATGAAGGCAACTGTTAACGTAGATCAAGGGATAATTACAGAGCTAGTAGGAAGTACAATGGCAGGAACATAGAAAAAAAAAGATGATTCGAGAACAAAGGAGTACAAACTGTTGGAAACTGTAGAAACACACACAGCAATAACTACATAAGAATTATGGCAATGAAAAAAATGGAAATATGTAATGAAAGAAAAGAAAATCATCGAACATTAAGTAGAAGTAGTGGAAAGATAAGAGAAGAACTACTAGGATAGTCCAGGAAAAGGTTAAAATGGTGGAAAAAAATTACTTATTAATTGATTTCAATGTTGTAAGCAACAAGGACGCAATAAATGAGAATTCACTACTTATGGCATGATGAGATCTTCCATTTTATCGCCTTCCAGTATTCCACATTACTTTTACAAATATCTAAGTTTTCCATAAAAAAGTTCATTCTCAAACCATAACAATAGCTCCTCAGAACGTGCATCTCTAAAAATTGCTGATAGTGATTCTTGATGAAAAATTTGTGATTCTGTGTCCATTCCAATCTTTGTCGTTGACTATCGAGCATAGTTTGAATGTTCACTGAATACATTCTCTATGGGCTGACGTAGGACAAGAAAATGTAACATTTTTTGCAAACAAATTTTTGCGACACTTGTGGACCTACTGATGACTAAAAGCTTTCTCCTAGCTACCATTGCTACCATTTTTAAACATTGTTCATAGTTGTTATGACCAAATGATAAATTTAACCAGCATTTAGTCTCGTAAACGATATTTTTCCTCTTGAGTGTGCAAATTTGCTTATAGGATCAATTACATTTCTACTCACTGGCAAATTAATTTACATTTTCTTGACATTATATCGTTTTAAGTATGCCCCGAAGCCACTTCTATGTTTTATTCATAGTGGAAGCATTATTTCAACAAAGTACATACAAGCAACTACAAATAGACATTTCACTACAGTAAATACCTGATCAAAACATTAAAATCTATTACTACCCCACTTTGGTGAAGGCCATTTTCTTTTTAGTGACTACCTGCTTCCCTCATGCATATCTTCCTAACCATAATTTTCTTATTTCTAGAGCACGATCATTAGCGAGAAGCGCTTTTAGTATGAGGAATTTGTAAATTGGAGTTGTAACGAATTAAAACAACTTTCAAATTTTATGTTTGTTTTAATTTTTTGGAGAAGCTTTTAATAGTTTTTTAAACGATGAGTGACTCTTAAACAATAAATTGATTTATTTGATAAAATTAAAAAATTATACCACACCACATGGAAAGAGCCAAGAAAAGTTTCGCAACAAAGTTATTGATACAAGGCCGGTAAGTCAGATTATGATTTTAACAAAAACCATGATTGAGTTTGAAAAGACGAACAGCCCGAAGAATACAGTTTCCGAATTTCGCCTAATCTAAAAAAAACTGAAGCAATCCTAATATTTGCAACATATTTGCTAAAATTCGGACATATATACGAAAAACGTATGCGTCTGAAACGTAGGATTGTTTCCAATGCAAGATTCCTTTTACATTTAAGAAAATAGGAAATTTAGAGTGACAATTTGGAAGTTTGGAACCCAGCCGGGCTTCCGATTGAGGTGTACGTATGTATTATTTATCTTCACGTAAAAGAAAAAATTGTAAGAAAGTTAGAGAAAAGGAAATGGAATTTTACCTGTTTTTCGTTGAAGCGCCTCAAGGACTTAACTTGGCGTTTCTTTACATGTTGTGGAATTTTCTCACTACTATCGAGTGCAGCAGAATTAAATTAACCCGAATTACATATTCAATGTTTCAATCAGCACGATTAAACTGAAAAATATTTTTTCTATTACCAAAAAAGAGTCCGCAGCGAAAGCGCAAAATCCCGCAGGAACCTGAAATTGGAGAACGAGAAGATTCGTCAAATGTCACCGCTGAAACTTCCAAATTTAATATGGAAAAACTTTTAAAAACAGAGAGGAGCAGCCGCCCACGAGAATATTAAAATAAAATAATAACTGTTCTGGATATTATATAAAATGTTGAAAAAAATACAATATTCTTGCGGGCGATACCGCACGAGGTCCTCCGAGCGCAACCTACTGGAACACGTTGAAAAGCATTATCACTGGAATGTTTGGAACACGCCGTGTTTCAGTAGCAGCGCGTCGACGGCGTCGAAGACACATTTTGTTCGGCGTCGAGGTGAGCGTCGAAATATACACGCGACTTCTTCCGAAGTTCCAAGAAGTTTCAGCTGTTTAAAAGTGCGTCTCTAATTTTGATGGCCGCATCCTGACTATCTGCAGACTTACAAAAACTGCCATTAAACAAACTTTTTATGTGTGTCGTGGGTAATAACAGTTTAGGATTGTAGTTGTTTATTGTGGTAAATTAATTCTGTGAAATGTAATTTTCTGCCGAACTGACAGTGACTTTAAAAATGGAGGGCACATTTACCACCAGCTTTGGAGTATTGCTTTATTTTGTGATCTTCCAAGGTAAAATAACATATTTTCTTTAATTACTAAATGTAGCGCAAATTATGCCCCAAGCTCATGTTACATTAAAAATAAACGCAACATCAGAAAGTATTACATATTAAGGTAAGGTAGGTACTCCACATTTTACATTTTTTTCTGGTTTCATTTTAATTAATATCGGTTAATTACATCCCTTGCGAAAACGATAACGCAACGCTTTGAGCTGATGTTATTCGAACCTAAAAATAATTTTTGCAGACAAAAGGAAGTAAAGAACTTGACCATCAGTCGACGACCGTACCTCCCCACGTTGCTGATGGGGAGTCTATTTATAAATACCCCAAACACTGCTTTCTCGTCTCTCTAACGCGCTTAAGATGTTAATGGTTAACTACATATTGCTCTCGAAGGTTTTAAAACATGAAATAATCGTTTGAGCATTGGTCTGATTTTTTTTATCAAGAAAAGCTTCATTTTTTTACCTTCTAAGTTCCACTGTTAAAGAATGGAGGAACACATGAGGCAACAGAGAGACATAACGTTTATAAAATGCTATTTAAACACACACGCATCTCGCCTCTGCTTTCCGTTGTGCTTACCGTTTCGTAGGCTTGAACAACCCCTACGAAATATTTAAGGTGCATTTAAAATGAATTAAGCAAAATAAAACTGATTTATTTTTCTACGATACATTATTTTATCGTTTTCTTAGAATAAAAAATGGAATATGTGGGCAGAAGAAGAATATGAAAGTAAGGGGATCGTAAAACGCTTTGCTCTACGTTGTATGACGTTTGATCTTTAAATTTCGAGTATTTTGTGCATACGCAGAATTTATGTCTATTTATAAAGCTTTTCCGTTTTAGAGCGTATTACAGTGAAATATTTTTATGTTACACGTACATACTTCGTTAACAATTCTACTCGTTTAAATGAAGGTACCTGGCAGAACAAATTAGGGCAGGTTAATGGGTATTGATGTAGGTTGGAGGATTTATAAAATGGTAAATTTCCATTTTAAGCAGCGGTTTACCTTCCTTGGCCTCTTCCAGACGGGAAAAACGAGCTGATCATTCCGTGACGCACAATTAAATACTAAATCAACGACCAAACATTTGTCTTATTAATTTTCTTGAACAAACTGTTCCGAGCTGTGTTAACATTGTGAAACACTTTAAACCGTAATATCAAACGGAGTCAAGTAAAAAATGCTCTGTTTAAACGACTTTAGTGATTTTTCCAGCTAGTTGTTACACAACTTTAAGAACTGGCTCTTATTAATGACGCCAGTGGAGCTAGAGAGTTGGAGGCTATGCTGTCGAAAGTAAATGAATGATTCGCGGTAAATCGATTAAGCCTAAACGAGGATAAATCTTCAAACATGTTCTTTACCCTCAAAGGGATTAAATTTTCGGGAATTATGATGGATCCCGTTTTAAGCCAGAAATTTCATCTTCATTCTCTGACACAGGAAACTTAAAAATATTTATTTATTACACAGATTTAACAATTTAGTTTAGCAAAGGGTTATCTTAACTACATATATTATTCTACAGTCTCTTTGATCTTTCATGATTGTGCTGGCTGTATATACATGAGACAAAGCGAAAGTTTAAAGTTAAAGACACCGTTAGTAGTCCAATTTTGTTACATTGCAATTTATTTTTATTTTATCCAGTTATAAACTGTTTGGCGAAGATTTTTTAAAAATGTAATGTAATATTTTTTTATTTTTTGACTGGTTTCTGTCAGTGTAAATGATTTTATTGTTATTGTCATTATACAATAATTATGTTAATTTGATACTTCTCTTTTTGTTGGACCAGTTGCCGTGTCAAATATTACTTTTGTCTAAAAATTGTGGCAGTTTTTGAAAAATTTCACTTCATTTATTCTTTGATTTCTCTCAGTGTTACTGAATTTATTGTTATTATCGTTGTACTTAACTATATTAATTTGATATTTCTTTTTGTGTTGGCAGAATTGCCATGTCAAATGTTATTTCGTCTAAAAATTTTGTCGGTTTTTGAAAATTTTGGTCAGTCGTCATTCGTTAAGGGATGTGACAAAATTGCCTAAATGGTGAACGCAATTTTTTAAAGAACTTTTATAACAACTCTTTTATTTATAAAGTAAGATTTATTCGATTGATAAAGGGGTGGCAATATTAGTTATTTGGTTTATAAAAGTGGTTTTCGTGACGTCACTGCTCAAAATTGACGTCATTAGATAGAAAGGTTATAGATTCTAAACACACCCTATTCTAAATTTAACACAAAATTTACAATCAATTTGCTCTATTAGCAAGTAATACGATATAAATAACTACTAAAGACAACATCCAAATGTATTGAAATGAACTTCATGATAAAGTTGTTTTACTCTAATTAATGTAATTTCGACAAAGGTTTTATCTGACGTTTCATGTAAACTTTATTGGTTCTTAATTAATGTTATCATTTAATTCATTCTTGTTTCTTCCATTTAGGATTTGAAAATGATAGAAAAAGATATGATTCAATTTTAACATTAATTTCAAGTTATTTCTGACTTGAATACAATTTAAAAATTTCACAAGAGTAATGTTACTTTTGGTAGGATATTTTATACTGAATGCTATAATTAAAGGCGTATTAATAGAACTAATACAGTTCAAAATTGTTGTACGAAACAAATGGTCGTAAACAAAAATTATAAATTTAAACCAGGACCGTTCCGAATTAATTGAAAGATACAAATGTGGTGATTGTTTTTGCCATTTAATTCTTAAGGATTTATGTTGTTATTTGCATATAAATTTGAATTAAGTATTTCTTATCAAAATTTCTGGAGTTTCCACGACACTTGGTTACCTGGTTACTTCTTACACCTAGTGGCAATAATGAAATTTAATGAAGCCCTTAAAAATTAATGTAATACCACTGCCTGAGGGCGTTTGCATAGAAATATATATATACTTATAATAAGAAAACGGAGCATAAATTCAAGAATCTGATAAATTGATGAAAGATAATAAAAATTAAATTCGTTTCATGGCAACCAAATGAATGATGTAAATTTGAATCTGAATTTAACTTTCAACCTTTTCTTCGTCAGCAAGTAAACTGAACAAACTTTGCTCTACAAATAACTGTGTCTGGAGCTTTACCCAGTTCGCTATTTTAGATAACCTACAATGATTGCTTACTATATTTTGTTCTTTATAAATTTACGGTATTATAATAAAGAATTTGATTTAAAATTTTTTGTTTGTTGTTTGTATTAATATTTTTCGGTAAAAATGAATAATTTGCTTAAAGTGTTATGTACGGCATTACAGTTTACATGCAGCTGTTTCTTCATTTCTGTTATTAATCATTCTTATCATAGGATGTTGGGGAAAATGAAGGAGTAAAAAATATGTCAACGGTTATTTTGGCATTTTTAGTTATATTACGTAAAATGGATTGAATCAAATTGAACGTTATGAGATTTCAAAGATTTTAACAACAACAACTTCCATTGTTCCGAAATTGGAAATTACAGAATTTTATTAGTTTGATGGACCAATACAGTTTATTATAATTATTTGAATGTTTTCATAATGAATGCCACTCAGACAGTTATGATTTGGAGCTTCTTTTAACGATCAAATTTTAATCCTAATACCTGCCGAATCGAAAGAAATTGAAACTCCACGTAGTGAATTATATTATTGAAACAAGTAAAATAGAAATCATCTGTACTTCTCTTAATTAATTATGATTACAAAACACTTCAGCAGCGTCGTTCATTCAGGATTCATTTCACGATGCATATTTAAAGAGTTTCTTAGGATAAGAGCATGCAAAATCTAAATTTGTACTAAGGTTAGGCATGAGTTTATGAAAATCGATCTGGTTGTCTGAATTCTGTGTTGTTTAAAATTTCATTCGGAAATTACTTACAACTGGATTACATGGAGACCTTTGTAATTTGATCAATGATAATTGTGCCATTTAGGACAGAACACTGTTTTCTGATGAATGTTCATATCGGAGTAATTCTGTTGCTAACAGACACAACATGCACTAGTGGACCATCGAAAATCCCCATTAGATGCGTCATGTTGCTCGTCAGAGCATTGGACCGTTAATGCTTGATGTGGCGTTAAAGAAAATAACGTATTTTATTTTATTTTATTTTATCTTTTTTATAGTCTTTAAACATGGGAATGTGTTTTTGGTTTCAGTAATTTTTCAGCATTTAAATAATTTTTTTGTAAACTGAGAAAAAACGGGGACAATGTCTTCTTAAATCTCTGTCTCCAGACGTCACATCACCAAACTATTTTCTGTGAGGAATGTTTAAGCCTCCCATAAACATTTTGAAACATATTTACTGCAATAATTAGTTTGAACGTTGTAGTTTGCCTTTTACTTTTATTTTTTATAACGTTATGCATAACATATTTTTTATTACAGAACATGGTTTTGCGTTATCAAGTTGTATCGATTACTAATTTCATTCCATTAAATTTTATGTAGGCTAGATTTCCTCTTTGAAGAAGCCGTTACCTGCTTTCAGCCGAAACCACTATGTAACTAGCACTAAGAAAGTATTGTTCTTGATATTATTTTCTGACGTATTTTTCTAAAATTTATTATTTTTACTTGGCGTTATGGTTTGTTACATTTT
>QDEB01096538.1:0-15253 GCA_004193795.1 Asbolus verrucosus | reverse complement strand
TGCTTGTAAAATTGATTTATTTTTTCATCTTACTTCTCCTTAATAAATTTAATTTGCAAGGAACTTTTTTGATATTAGAAACTTGAGAAGTTTTGTGAAAAAATGAAAGAAGTGATAAAATTATTGAAAAATAAAATACAACAAGAAGTGTTTTGCCGCTATTTGAACTGAAATTGAATTGAATTAGTGAATTAATTGAATTCGGATTCATCTTTCTAATTTCTGTGTATCTATTGATTCAAAAGATAAGTGCTTTTCATTCTTGAATTATGAAAATGAATATAATACCGCTTTATCAGAATTTTGGTGATGGAAAATAAGTTTGATTTTTGTAATTCACCTAGTAACGACTAGTTCAAATACCTTTGTCGTCATATTCATAGGTACCACTTTAAGGAAAATTCAAAACACGTTGACGAATCGAAAAAGATAACATCTTATCAGTTATTGTTACGCGAAAATTGCACTTCAAAGTAACTTCGAAAAAAAGTTTCATTTTCATATCTTTAACCATTATTGTCAAAATTTTGAATCAGAAAACACATCACTAGTACTTATTTACTAATTACTTACGTGAGAGTTAATCGTCTAAATTATTACGTTTAATATTTTGCCCTATTTTCTTATCGGTTGCCACTGACTAACAGACAATTGAACATATATCAATAATATTAAAAAATTTTTGCAGTTTGACCCAAACTCGAATAGTGTACAGTAAAATTATATAAACTACTGTTATTGTGCAAAATATAGACCGAATAAATTCGTAACTTTGAGAATTTTTTCATTGTTTTGTATGTAAAAATATTAATATCTCACACATAATACCCATATAATAGATTATTAAAATACTTAATCAAGAGACCCATTAACAAAGTTTCAGTGTCTTTTATTAATTTGAAAGGCAGCTGCCAGGTTCTGTCAGGTTAATATTGAAAGCAGAAATATTTTTGTTGGATCGCACTCCGCAATGCTACAAGGTCGAATAACGGATTTTCTTATGAATTTTGCTTTAAACAATTTGCATTCAATTCTTGAATTTCTTCTAGATATCAACTTTTTTACAACAGTTTTTCTAATTCTAATCAAAAACACATGTATTTTTATAAATGATTACTAATACTATTTTAAATGAAATAAATAGAAGAAAAAATATATTAGATACAAAATTTGTATATATTTTAATTACATCCATGTCTTTTATTTTTAAACTATTCGAATATATGAGAGTAATCAAGATCGAAATGTGAATGCATCAAAGTTGGATGTTTTTTTTATTAGAATAAACATTATTGAAATTACAACGACTTACAAGTGGGCGTCTGTTATTTTTATTATTAAAAAAATGTAATAATATTATTATGATGTATACATGTTGTAACATGGAGGAGAATGGAAAATTTTGTTTGTCGATTGGAAGAAAGACAAGAAATTATTTCAAAATAAAGATACAAGAAATTATTTCGAAATAAAGATATTTTCTACATTTTAATCTCACGTAAATATTTCTTGAAATACAAAATATAGCGAACAGGTGCGTTAAAAATATTGGTATTCTTTTTAATCCTTATTTGTTTGATTTTATAACCGTATATTTGATAATTTATGCATTAATATACGTTAAAACCGTAATATGAATATTGTAATGACGTTTCTTATTAGAAAAAAGTATGAATTAATGTTTTTTCTCATCATTACTTTCTTTTACTGAAATATCTAATTAAAACTTTTTAAAAAACAATAAAATTATGAAAGCTATCTATCGTCGTAGTTGCCACCGTGTGTTGTTGATCCTCAACTTCTTTAAACCGATTTTAATGAAATTTGGTACTTGCATCACTATTAGACCAAGGACGAAAATATATGTTTGTTTATTCAAGAAAGTACTGAATGTTTAAGAAAAAACGTATTGGTTTTCTTTAGTACTGATGCGTCAACTGAAGTTAAATTTTGCGTATGAACATTTTGTATCTTTCTATGTTTTAGCAATTACATATTTATTCGTTAACGATTATTATCACTGCTTCCCATTCAAATTATTGAAAATGTCCAATTATATTTAACAACGAATGAATAATTTACAATTATTGGTAATTAGTTAATGAAAAATGATAAATCTATACATCTTATCTTATGACAACACAATAACACAGGTAATGGATAAGGTATTACCAATAAGTGTAAGCTAAGTCATACAAACAAGCTCATTTTACACACATAAAAAACCAACTATAATACATGTATATAAAGTGTTTCCATATTGCTTCAATTAATTTTAAAGTAGGGAATATGTATCAAACATAATAAATAAAGTAAAAATATAGTTTTCCAAGCTGCAACCACTAGAAGACATGATGAAGAACATATAAAAAAGGCAAATAGTGATAATTATTTCGAAAAAAAATGTTTACCGATACTAAGGTAATTTATGAGAAAAATATAACGTTCAGTTGAACTGTACTTCCTTTCTTAACACAAAAAATAAAATTATGAATACGTTATTACTCTTGTTAACAACAAGTTGTTTTTGGTAAAAAATTTTCCAAAGCTCCAATTGTTTTGTTACCATAGAAGTTTAATTGAACTTTAATAACACCTTGATCTGTTTTTAAAATGGAAAAAAAAAGAATTATTTTATCTGTAGTTGTACACTTACAAAGTGAATATCAATTTTTTTTTGCTGGATTGTCATTGCTTGATGAAAATTTTATAAGGTATTTGTACTAAATTTGAGCAGAGATATACTTGAAATAATTTCGATTAAAACTTCATCTACTCCAATAAATAAAATCCTTGAATTCCTTCATTTCTCACGAAAGTTTTTGCACATTACAAGGATTTAACGAGGATGTCTATTTAAAGCACAAAGCTCGTAAAGTACAAAAATACATTAAAAACAAAATATTTGCCTAAGTTAATAGTGTTATTAACTGACTATTTAAGTTGTTAATTAAATTTTTGTATTCAAAATGACAATTTGTGACGATATCATTTATCGAGGTTAAGAAAACAGTGGAGATTTCCAAAGATGTATAGAGAATACCTGAATTTTTAAACTCGAGTGTTCACGTTAATCGTCACCGTTTGTCAACAATCAGCGCAATCTTATAAAAGCAACGGTTCGACTGTGGAGCTTTTGTTTATTGTTTGCACTGCTGTTAACAAGTACAAAAGTTGTATTTTTTGTTATGTGCTTAGTATTCAGGTGTATAGTGACTTCAAAGGAAAATATATTGTACTACCCTAAGAATAATTTACCTAGCTGAATATAAAAATTAAGGTAATTTTTTTAATTTTTATTTTTAGGGGAGCTATTCCATCTGAAATATCACAACTAACAATAAGTTGTCAAAACGTAATTATTTAACTCGACAAATCGCAATACATTCGGTTCACAATAACGTTCATTCATAAATTTTTGAATTTCATAATATATTTGACGATGATAAATACAAAATTCTATTTAAAACATGACACAACAGAAGATTTATGACATAATATATTTTTATTTAGTTTGAATTACATGTGAAATGTTTACATTAGTTATACGGAATTTTTTGTTGCTTTAAATTTATTATATTTACTGCTCAGTTTGAATAAAATAATATAGTGTAATTTGCTTCTTATTTTTAATTAAAATTCATTGTATACCAAATCAATTAATATAAAATAGATGCACGTTTAAATTTAATTTTTCAGTCTATATAATTAAAGTGGACGTGCACTATGTTGACATAATTTCATTTTTTTGAACATGTGTCCAATTCTTTTAATTAGAAAAACCATTCACTTTTCTTACACACATGCTGCAGATATTGTTATTTTATTACCGACATTTATTTCTTAATGTTAATAAAATGCTCTTAAACAGAAAAGTAAAATTCTTCATCAACCGAATTAGTATTTAATGTTATAGCTTATAGCAAAACTGTATACCAATTATTGACCTTGAATATATTTTTATTTACTCAAAGATAGCAGGTAAACTGATTAATGATTATAAATGATAGAATTTAAAAAATTAAATGAAATATTAACCTCATTGTTGATTAAATTAGATACTACAAAAGAAACAATAAATATGTTAAGAGAATAATAAAAAAACACTTCAGTTAATAGATAATAAGCGTTTTCCTACGCTGTTTCTATTGGTAAATTATTTTTGCAATGAGGTCGAGAATACTACTTAAATCCTTAAGAAGAATTGCATATAATATTATAATGAATGTGAGACCTCCTTGTTGCGGATCAATTTGGCCTACACGTGGACAAAATCCTCCTACTACTACAATTTATTTTCATATTCATTCATTTATTTAGGTATAATTGGAGTTTAAATACAATTCCGGTGTTATTTGAATATCCTTATTACAATATTTTCTTTAAATGATTCCAAGGTTAAAGTTACGAATTTCACGGTTATTTTTTTAATAAATTTTGATTTGTATTAACCCTGATGCAGTTCTCTTAGAGATTACAATATAGAGTAACGATTAAGTTGTTGAGATATATTTGATTAAAATGATTTTTATATTTGTAAAACTTATCAGCAGTTTAAACTTACTCGTTTTGATCTGTGATCTGGAAACCTACATGACTGCACAAATTGGTTTGGAAACTTTAAACGGTAATCTCAATAACGAAATGAGTTAATTGTTTATAATAGTCACTACTCTAATAAAAACACTAAAAAACTAGTTTTTACTGGTTAAAAACCTGAGTTAAAAATTTCCAAGACTTTTAAGCTGAATTTTAAAATGCCTGCCAAATCCATGTGTAGAACAGCTTATTTAAACGTCTGCTGCCTGCTGAGAAAAACTGAGCGTGTATCGACATTTTGATATTTTTATTTTTCTGCTCCTCATTCATTTAAGGTACATATTTACATTGATCTATTATAGAACTAGCATTATTTAATAGTAATCTGTTGATGAAGTGACAGTATACATAGCTCGAAAATAATGCATGTCTGACAAAATGCGGAATGTAAATATAAATAAGATGGGACATGTCTCATAAATCCTAATTGTAAAAATAAAACTTTAGCGTTTCAAACAACTTGCATATTTAGTTTTGGTATTTGCTCTAAATTATTTGAATACATTTAAAAAAATGCAAATGTAGATGTAAGCATGTCAAGAGATCCGTAACATACTATCACAACACAATAACTTAACGACCATGAAGTAACGAAAATGTAACCAGTCTACGTCTTAGTTAAGCAAATGTCAAACAAGATTTTAATTAATGTACGTACAAATTTTGTGTACAATTCGAGGAGGACTACATAATAAACGAGACTTACGAGAATCGAGGTTTTAAAAGCTCATTTATATCCCTCTTAGCGAGCTTTGCGTTTAACAACAAATTAATTAAATCGATTATCAAAATTTTTACTGTAAAATATAATTCTAAAAATTAATTAATTCTTAAAATTAATTCAGAGTAATATTTACCTAAACAGGTTTCCTGTTACTATTTATTTAAAAATAATTATGTAATCCTATTTTATGGTTCCCGGATATTATTATGCTGTGTACAATTCCTCTATGTTAGCCTTGTACAGCATAATACTCGGAAATCATAGATTTTAACAGCAGTATCTTACCCGTTGTGTTAAAAAACCGATTCTGATCGAAATATGAATGAAAAACAAACTGAACTGATGTTTTTATGCCAAAATAACATAGTTTAACAGGTATGTTGTACTTATTAACTTGGAATAAAGGTGGAGTAGTTAATTACTGCGCAATAAATTTATCCATAATCAAATATAATTTGTAGTGAAATTATCCCGCAATCAAACTTAATCTTTTCATCAATCATACAACATATATGGGACATAGATAGCAAAATATATGTAATTGTTATTCTGAATTTTTTATATTTTAATCAGTAAGTGTTTAAGAAAGCATATATTGATAACGCAAGTTCTACAAAAATTATTAAAATTAATTAATAAATCTGTAATATAAATGAAGCATTTAAAATTACATCCTAGAATTTTAGTGTGTGTATTAAAAAAAAAAATTTAATGTTAATATGTTTTTTATTAAAATCACAACTACAAAAAAAAAAAAAACAGTTAAATTGTCAAAAGTGGGCAGCGGTATTTTGTATGTCTAAAAATTATATCAAGAAGTAAGTCTTACAAAAAACTCGCAGATTCTGATATTTGTATGTTGTTATATAAATAATCTAGGAATACAACTATAATATAACATAATTTATGTTTACTATCGTGAGGTTTTTAATATAATTAAGACTGTTTTTAGTCCTCATTAATCGTGGTTTAGACTATACCTAAAAGAAATCAGTAAAAGTACTTTCGGTTTACTAAGAAAAAGGTGTTGAATTCCATTCATAACATTTATACTTATGTAACAAATAGGTATAGGCAAACTTTCATTACATCAATCGTAATTTTAACTTTAAAGTTATATTAGCGATGAAATCGTAATTATTAAGTTCTTTAATAACTTGGTGCGGTTAGTGAAACTTTAACCAAAACGAATTAATTTGAGTAGAAATTTATTTAAAATGTTCCATCTAAAAAGTATGTAAAATTGAAATATAGCTATGTATAAATTATCTGTTCTACATTAAAAATTTACAATTAGTGCGACATTATCAGTTTACAATGCCAGATAATTTCAAAGTTTTTACACTATACGCTATTAAAGAATGACAAATACTCAAGTTGTTTGTTCCTTATTCTAAATGAACTGATTTTCAGTGAAATGAATGGATTAATAGCAGCCGTCACGACATTTAAGTAAGTTTAAATGAATTATAATATACAGTCATTTGATTGGTTAAAAATTTTGTGTCATCATTAAATCTTAACTATGTACCTTATACGTATATTAATGTTTCTATTATCTCTATTAATATATTAAACTATTTTCTTAACGTTTTAGTGTGTAGTTTCAATCAGCTAGTATAGAATCCTTGTCAGTTTATTTCTGATACTTGTTATGTCAGCTCGCCGTTACTGAAGCTCCTAAGCAACAGCTTGATTGTGAAAATACAACTAAAGGTGTATCCTTTTTCAGATATTTATCACTTTGAAAACCAGTTACAAAGAAGAATAATGAGTGGGCATATTGACAATCCGGCATTTATCAATGATGACGGCAAGAGTAACCACAGGTGAGTTCGCGAATAACAACAAAAAAGTTGAATAAAAAAAAAAGTTGAAAAACAATTTTTTTTTCTGAAACTATTTAATTCAGTGTCGAATAACAAAAAACAGAATATTTTAATAATAATGAAGCTATAAAATTTTACAAGGAAATTTTTAGTTCAGACGCCAACATTGACCATGATCCTGTGTATAACAATTCTTGCACAAAATATGGAAATAGTTTTTTAATTTTATACTTTTTTATCTTATTTATGTTTACTTATGTATGTGTACAAATATTTTTGTAGATTAATAGAACATACATTTGTGCGTGTTTTTTTCTTTTAGTACAGTATTTTTGTAATAACATATAAGAAAGTATGTCAATGTTGAGAAAGTTACGTACGTGCAATATTTTTAAATTTAAATACTCAGAAATATCAGCTAATATTACATAACAGCTAATTTCGTCAAGACTACCTATAAAACAAATTTTAAACATGAATCAAAGACTACAGTAATTAGAATAAAAAATTAAATAATAATTGTCTTAACAAAATAAATAATTTCACAAGGAGACTAATCTTGAGTAATCAGAAATTAAACTGAAAAAGTTTCGCAATTTATTAACTCATTTTATCGATATTTTCTGTTTTTGATTAAAATATTAATTTTTGGAGTATTTCAAAAAATTCTATCATTTTAATATATTACGAGTGGCTAAATTTAATGATACCTACCGTTCCTCAGTTCACAAAATAATTACATTTAACTGTACTGGCACATAAAAATTAATTAATTATTTTAACAATAGTTATTTACCATTGAAAGATAAAAATCGGTGAGATCACTCAATGAAATTTAACCTCTGACTTCAATTAATTAGGTGTAACTTACTAATTTGTGATGCACGTGATCGTAATTTCTTTAGACCGGAAGTAATAAAACTGTCCTTACAAAGGCCAACAGTTTTACATTATTTAATATTCCCTAAAGTTTTAGAACAATAATTATATTACACGCTCTGGATTTAGTAGGGCTTCATTAATTTAACATGAAACCTTTTTTTCAGTTTTACTCCAGCACTCAATTCTACAGAGGACTTGTGCCAGAAAGACGGAAAAAATTATGTGGTTGAGATGAAAGATTTAAAAAAAGCTGAAGAGGCTAATGGGGAATATGAACCCTATCTTCATCGCGATGTTGAACATCCAACAACGTAAGTATCGATATTCGTATTTATGTGATTAGTAAAGTCCTTGTCCATGTGACGTATATCCAATAAAAATTAACACTAATAAAATCAGTAGTCTATAATTTTGTTAGAACAATAATGTGCTAACAGTGGTTTAGCGTAGTCGTCGAAAAACATATAATAAAGACACTTTACTTAAAAATACGTTTTGTGTAAAAGTATATTTTAGTATTTAAATAGTAGGTGTTGTTTATAATGTTCTGGAAGTCCTAAACAAAATATATAATTTTATTAACACATAATGGTGTTAAAATAATATCTGAATCTTACGAAAGTTATCACATGAACATTCAAACATAATATTAAGAAAAACTATTTTTTTCATGACAATATTATTTTTATTTCCAAGCTCAAGAAGAATGTGATATATTTACAGTATTTTTTTAAGGATCATTTTATTTGTGTAACAAATACAACACTAGTGCATATTTCATTTCTAATTGTTTAATTTGTCAAAAAAATATATTAAAATACATAATGAAAATTACAATAGTCTCATTAATCCAAACTAATTCAATGATCCTTGGTCTGATTGTCTTACTGTCATTAAATTTCGTAATAACGCATATTAATTCATTTTTTCAAAATACATCATCATCTTGTTTTCTTAATGTTTTGCAAAAAAATTAATGTTACAGTGTGTTAAGTGTTAAAGTGTTTAAAGAAACAACTCAAAGAGTTAGGTACAGAGAATAGTATATTATGATATAAGAATTAAAAGTGACATTTTATTTTATGAGAAGGGAGTTTGTAACCCTTCAAACAAAATAAAATCACTTTTAATTAGTATATCATACATTAATTTTTGTACGATCCGAATATTGAAATAAAAATTTAGATTAATTTTAATGTTTTAGTGACTTCAGTTATAATTTTTTAAAATGTATCATCTATGAGTGACGAAAACAATTGAAAATAATATGTTTTATTTATTTGTTACTGAAATTTTTAAAAAGTATTTCGAGTTTTGCCAAAGCAAAAATGTGTAGTCCAAGTGAGGAACTGCCGGCAGATATTGAAGAAATGGTTTTAAGGGCTACTTTTGAGTTAGTAGTACGTAGTAAATCGAAAGAACAATATCATTTTGCCTACGGTCGCTTCATGGACTGGTGTAAGTCGAAGAAAATTAAGGACAACTTTTCAGAGAACGTCTTGTTAGCCTTTTTTAAGGAAAAATCCAAGATTTTAAAAGTCCTCAACTCTTGGGGTAAACTATTCAATGATCAAAACGTTATTAGATATCAATAATATATCAATAATAATAAGATATAAGTAAATATCATAAATTAAAAGCGTTTTTGAAAAGAAAGGGGAAGATTTATCGTTCAAAGAAGTCTAGAACTAATTAGCCATTTAACGAATTGTACAATTAATTCCGATTTAAAATAAACTTTCCCTAATTTTTTATTCTTTTATTACATATTAAAAAATTAACTAATTTTGGTGACTTTTTAATACTAAAATTAGAAATTAGTTATATTTTAATTCTAAAAGAATAATGTGTTATTTTTAATTGCTCATACCACCATTAAAAAGTACAATTTTTAGTATGGGTCGTACAAAAAAAAAACTTTTTAAAATGTTTTGTTTACATTTGTTGTTAATCTTTGTTCTGACTACGAAGGTACATCACAAGTTTGGATTAATGAAACTCTGTTATTGCTATTTAAAAAAAGTATATTAAATGTATTACTTAAATACCTACTTAAATAAAATTCTGTAGATATTGAAGATTCGGAAGTGATTGAGTGAAAATGGTAAAATGTGGTTAATTTAATCCTTTCAATAATCGCTGTCAAGAGTAAAAAATAGGTTTTGTTTCCTTTGTAGAAGAAAGGACGATATATTAATTTTCTTGTTTTTTAAAATAGAGCATTAAAAATCAGCAGAAGTACTTTATTCATTAGTCATCATTATCATTGCTATTATTTTAGTTTCTCCGGAAACGTCAATTTTAATTTTTCAAATTAAATGGCCCATATGTTGTTACGTTTTTAAAATCTCCACAAAATTGGTGACATTAGTTTTTACACTTTTTGGTTTAATTAATTTTTTAATTTAGAGTACCATGGCCCACATGAAGTAATTTCTAATGATCTAGGAATCATTCTAAAATTAAATTTACATGTTTAAGTCAAACATTAACTTCTCCAGATACTTTTAACATTTCTGTAAACAGTTTTTTCAAAATAACTTTCATTTTTGAACTGGCCACACGCTGGTACACCGGACACCCACTTACATACAAAGAGAATTTCTTTGCGATAACAATGATGGTTACAACATGACCTTTCGTGACAATATACTCCAAATCAAAAAAATTCTTTTAAATGTTTTAATTAATTTTGCCCAAACATTTTCTTAGAAAAATCATCAAATAAAAATGTATTCCAAATTTTATATATTTTCAAAAATGTAAAAATATATGACTATTACATTTGAAAAATTAAAATTTATCTCATTTCCGGAGCAACTAAAAGTGCCGATCACACCAAATAATACGAATAATGAAGCTTTATAAATATAGCACTTTCGCTAAATTTTAATGTTCGATCTTAGAAAACAAAAAAATTAAACAGCCGTGGATGACATCGTTGACATCCGCTACATTATAAGTGACGATCAATAAATTCTGGGTACTATTTAAATATATATGGTGATTTATTTTTAAACTATACTTGATGAATTTTTTTTAGAATCTGAATGTGCGTCATGGATTATTGGTGCTATTATTGTCAGCAAAACAATAAGTGTAATGTATCGTACCATTTGTTGTTCAATAATAACTCGGGTGACAATTTGTTTTAAGATTGAGATTACTGAGTTGACGTGCATTGTTTAATTAAACCCAACACGACGTTCTTTATAATACGTAGTATTCGAATGATCGCCACATGAAGCACGCTCGTGTGCTAACTATTTTGGCACAGACTTATCCTTTCAGTAATGAACGGAAAATTTATTACGACATTAAACTTTTATTATAATCATCTTCAAATTTTAATTAGGATGGTAGAGAAGTGTTAATTTTTATTAAGTATGTGTTATTATTTCTTTGGATTTCAATCGGATCTTTTTTTACAGGAATGCAGAAACTCTTCTGCATCTTGTTAAAGGAAGTTTGGGTACTGGAATTCTGTCCATGCCTTTAGCTTTCTATCATTCGGGATACATAGTAGGGATAATATGCACTATTGTGATAGGTAGCATATGCACACACTGTATGCATCTGATTATAAAAGCCGAATATGAATTATGTAAACGTAAAAAGTTTCCGAGTTTAACTTACCCAGCCACCGCAGAAATGGCTCTTCTCGAAGGTCCTCCGTTTCTACAGAAATTAGCCCCGTACGCAGTGTAAGTTCACGGTGACTGTTAACGGAAACGTGCATTTTATTTTAACTGATGTTTTCTACAGGCATGTGGTAAATACGTTTCTTCTAATTTATCAAATGGGGGCCGGCTGTGTGTATACAGTGTTCATAGCTGAAAATATTGAACACGTAGCTGATGAATACACAGAGCATCTCGATGTGAAAATTTGGATGTTGATTATCCTTCTTCCTCTCATATTAATCAACTACATTAGAAATCTTAAGTTTTTGGCCCCATTTTCAACTGTAGCCAATTTTGTTACTATTGCCAGTTTTGGGATCATTTTATACTACTTGATAAAAGCGGATATTACATTTGAAGGACGCAATGTTGCAGGAAATATTGCTGACTTTCCGCTCTACTTTGGAACCGTATTATTCGCTCTTGAAGCAATTGGTGTGGTGAGTAATTTGGCAACTTAATTTTTATAATTAAAAATCACTCAAATCGATCTTTTGTTTTTTTTTTACAAAAATTTTCGTATTGTATTCTTTAACATTGATCTCTTATGATAGTTAACAAATAAAATTAATTTGAATAATCATAATGTCAGTATTGCGTCGTAATAACGTGTATTTCTTTTGTAAGTGATTTTTTTTAATGCAGATACTTACCATTAATATAGTCACATGTGACAGAAACGCTTAAATATGTTGTAACCTTTAAACATTTTTGTTTTTCATGGCAGGCGATAACAACCGATTTTTTTTTTCACATTCTACTGTTCTGTGATAAGCAGTCATTTATTTTAAATTATGAATGTGATTCATATTCATTGGCAAATTAAAGATAATAGAGTAGTTTTTAAATGTAAAGGAAACCCGGAATTTAGAGATCCTTCATTTTTTTGTACATTTATTTGTTATATCCTTAGAACATACTTAAGTAAGTAAACAATAATGACGTTGCAGAAGTTTTCTGATTCAGCAACTCTTGAGATTTTATCATTAGTAAGGTATCTTGGTAGTTTGAATGAACAATCGTTTTTAAGATCATGCTAACAAATTCCTAGATATTCCAAGTATAACAATAACACTTTTCATAAAAATTTTAACGTGCAGACAGGTATGTAAATAAACAATTCTTAAACTGATAACCACGTTGAGTATGACAGGTATTATTCTTTTTTCATGAGAAAGGTAATTAACGTATATATTCTAACCGATTTGCGGGTGCTATAAATTTTTAAAAGAGGTTGGCAGCCATTCTTATTTATCCTTATGTTTACACTTTACACATTATATCAGAATAATGAAATCTTTTGCAAAAACAATATTAACAAGGAAAATTAGGATATAAAATTATATGTGCAAACAAAATGTGATAAAGATGATTAATATCGTGGCAAGAAATAAACTTCATAGTTGTATTTCATTAATCATAAAAAAATATCGTAAACTGAAAGTAACGTAACAAAAATATTACAGATTATGCCTCTAGAAAATGAAATGAAAACACCAAAAGCCTTCAAAGGAGGATGCGGTGTCCTTAACATCGGCATGATAACAATTGTAACTCTGTATGTTGGCATGGGGCTGTTGGGTTTCCTAGCGTACGGATCTGATGTGAAAGATACTATAACAATTAACCTTGAACAAGATGAAATGTAAGTTGTAAAATAAGACTTTTTCAACATAATTAAAATTAAAAAAATATTGATTCCAGACTCGCACAAGTCGCTAAAATTATGTTGGCAATAGCAATTTATATCACTCATCCTCTTCAATTGTATGTAGCTATTGACATAATGTGGAATGAATATTTAGCAGCTAAATTTGAAACAAGCCGATATCAGCTCTTTTTCGAATACGTAGTTAGAACCTCTATAGTCCTTATTACTTGTAAGTATAATAATTTGATTATTTTTATTTATATTACAACTGTTACAATTCTTAAAATTGTTTTTTATTTTCAGTTGCCTTGGCGGTGGCCATTCCTAAATTAGATCTGTTCATTTCCCTGTTTGGTGCTTTTTGTTTGTCTGCACTGGGATTAGCTTTCCCGGCTATAATAGAAACTAGCACATTTTGGTATTCGTTAACTGGAGTGCGAGGCAAAATCATTTTATTTAAAAACTGTTGTCTTGTCATTTTTGGTGCACTTGGACTTGTTGTCGGAACTTACACGAGTTTATCGAAAATTGTGGAGTATTTTAATGAAGGATAGATATTACCATTTCGATATTTTTACATCTTTAATTTAATTTAAGCATAAATTTTGAGTTTGATAAAGACTCGTTGTTTCTGAAGTACAAGTAAGAGTTTTGTATATTGTGATATAAGTTCAACGCTCAATGCCCACATAGGTACATTGTTGTAAATGTAGTAAATTATTATTTTATAATATTGTATTATAATTATGTAAATATTATACAGATTAAGGCTGTTCAACTTTATAAGTGAAATTATTTAGAAAGAGTCAACAAACTCTTTGTTATATTTTCTTACACGTGTAGTGTACAATATAGCTTCCTTTTTTGTTATTAAAATTGTTTTTATTAACTCATTTATTTAAATGAGACAGATAAAAATAATAAAAAAATAAACGCTTACATTCGAATTTTGTAAAATGTAGTGTATATTACCTTGTTATATCATATTCATTTCATATACATATAAACAATCAAATATAACATCACAAATGTTAAAATTCTATTTCGTAATAATAAAAAGAATAAATATGGAATCAAAGAACTAGGAACATAAAAGTCAAGGAAAATGGTCTCCAAATAAAAGTGCTGTAAGTGTTCACATTGTAATTAACGCAATAAATTTAACAGGCAATGGTCAAGCATCAAAATGTTTTTGAAATATAGATCCATAGAAAACAGAAATTTATGTTTTCATTAAAAATACAATGTGGGGGATGGTAAAAAACGTTTAGAAAATCAAAATATTACCAATACAATTAGAAAAAAAAATAACACTGATGGAACATTGGAAAGAATAAAAAATTAAGGCTAAGAATTTTAGACGTGAAAGAAAAGACTTCTTTGAAACATTTGCACCGGTTGCACGTTAAAATCAAGAAAAATGTGAGGATACGTCAAATAGACGCGACAACGGCTTATTTAAATGAAAAGATCATTGACAACATTTTTTTGAAGAAATTTTAGACAAAATAATAATGTAGTTCTAATAGTTACTTCACCAATTGTGTAGGGATAAATGAGGGAGAAATGGTGCAGTTCACGGAAAAATGCTGGTGGAAGTATAGATTGGTAAAGCAGAATAATCCAAGAACTTCATCTAATATTGAAAAAGACAACATTTTATTATATAGTCAGTAACGTGAGTAGTTAGTGGGACTCATTAGCACTTTTCTCATTAAAAACCCACTAATTACCCCCATCATTAATTTAGGCCTAATTACCCCCGTGTCATTAATTACACGGGAAAGTGTCCCCGAAAATTTGTTAAAAGTATCCCGAAATTTTAATGTACGCAAAAGAGCCGTGGTAAATTAGTTATGTTTCCCTCAATATAAAAGTTGGCTGT
>QDEB01096503.1:0-12147 GCA_004193795.1 Asbolus verrucosus | reverse complement strand
ACGTGCAAAATAATGCTAATATTAGGTGCAGATTCTGCACCCAGATTAAATAAATTAAATCAATTTCAAAGATCCACACAAATCAAAGATCCACCGAGTATAAAGATCCACAGGCTCCGACTTCCAGGCTTTTTTGATTCTAAATTACCTATTATATAAACAATTAAAATCTGCCTATTTCAAATCATACGGTTTTTATCGGTCATAATGATAACGAATTTGTGAATGTCAAAACAACTGTAAATTTGTTTAATACCTTCGCCAAATGGATAATGTTGGTNNATCGAGCGATCAACATAATTTGTAGTCGAGGTATCCATGGAAATATTTTCGTATGTCTTTGATATAACCACATTGATTAATATTGACAAAAAAATTAAATAAAATGACAAGAGCAAACGAGAAAATGTCGGACGTGGCAATTTTTAAATTAAGCCATTTTGAAACGGTTGCACAACTGAAGTTCTTACAAGAACTGATTCTAGGTTACCAAAAATCTGACAGTAAATTTAAATTAATTACAAAAAAATGGCAAAGGCTATAATTTCTGTTTATTTATTGAAAATATTAAGTTTACAAGAATTTTCAGCAGTGTTAAGAGATTAAAATTTACTTTTTAATTTCTGTGATTGTAATCATTTTCTTTTCAAGTAACGTAAATTTAGGTATCGCAATTAAGCGTATCATATAAGAAACGACTTGCAAAAATATCTCCATGGATAACTCAATTACAAATTATGTTGATTGCTCGATATATAAACCAAATAGAAAGAGTTCAGTGGAAGTTCTTGAAATACCTTTGTTTTCATAAAAATGGAGTTTATCCTAATGTCGGCATACTTCAGTCTGACCTTCTCAAAAGATTTTCTTTTTATAACTATAAAAAGAAGAAAATCTAACGAGGAACTCGAATACCTCGTGTAGAAAGAAATTTGTATTCATGAAGTTCTTTTAAAAATTATTACACAATCAGATTCGCCTGAGATATTAAGTTTCCTAAATTTAAGTGTTAAAAATCACATACTTAAATCTGGACCTCTCAACTTATTTCATCTCCCAACGCTTCGAATTGATACTAAAAAGCCTGGAAGTCGGAGCGTGTGTGTCTTTGAATTTTGTGGATGTTTGGTTTGGTTTGGTTTGATTTTTGGTGGATCTTTGAAATTAATTAGACAATGCCTTATCAATTTTTTTCGCACAAGCATTTTTAATGTGGCTGCAGAATCTTCACCTAATATTACGCCACTCGCATTATCTTGTATTCACATTCATGTGAAAAAAAGTGGATTTTCCTGTTATCAGTTTGCATACTAATTTTGATCAAAATAGATCTAAGGAGTTAAAAGATGTACCACTCCGAAAATAAATCTGGAGTGAAAAAAATATACAGGGTCATTATAAATGTCTGTGGTCAAAGGCATTAGTAACAACAAATATAAATGGATTTGTTGCCGCTGTATAATCATCATGATTCGAATTGTTTATTTTTGACATATAAGAATACGATTTGTCATTATAGTGGACTGGAGGTTATGTAAAAAATTTTTTTTGAATTATTAATTTAAACAAAATGGTGTGCATATTATTTAAAAGACAGATTGTTTACAACACTGCAATAAAGTAAGTAGGAAAGTAATTGAATACATGTAATTTAATCTTGGGTTAGTAACAATTAGTAACCAGTACAGTCAACAATTAAAAACTGTTTTTCCTTTAATTAAAATTTTTTAGTAAAAATTGATAATTACTCTCATAGAGCGACAAGATTTTCTCAACAATTCACAGCTGCCATTGACTACAAACATTTATAATGACCCGGTATAAACAGACTTTATAATAAGACGAAAAATTAACATCACTTTTTCTTGACAAAAAGGGTACGTAATAAATCATTCAAAATAAACACTCTTTTAAAGTGTCAAACTCTTAGGGAACATTCCGTATACCTGGCTAAAATAATAAACAAAGATGTTGTGATCTATTCGATATTTTGAAACAACTTACATGAGTGTAAAATTAAAAAATATACTTTTCTATAAAAATATACTTTGAAATTAGACAGATTATTAAGATGTTTTATTTTAATTACCTTAAGTGTAAATAGTTCTTATATATTTTTGTATAATTTTATCAACAATAAAATTAATGAAAATAGTCACTGTTAATCACTGTTAAGATTACGCAAGATTACGCAATATTTCATAACATTTTCGAACAAATTGGATTTGTTTAATCAAATTTTTGATAGCCAATTACCCATACGCGAATGCGCAAAATAAGAAATGCATGTGTGAATGTCATTTCGATATCTTGAACTGTTTACGAGAAAATTCGATTTTTGTCTTAAAACTTTGAAACTCAGGCGCCAAGTAACCGATTTTGATTTTTTTTCTTTTGTGTGCCTGCATTCGATATTTGTGACAAACCGACAAAATTTCATCTTAATTAATATGTTATCTTAATTAATAATGGAGAGGGGCTGTGCTCCTTCAACAACTCTTGGAGCTACGAGTTTGACAAACTCCATTCATAAAATTTGAACTCGATAGGTCAAAGCGTTCTCAAGTTATCTAGTGATGTCCTAGAGGAGCAGCCAGCGAGCGAACGAGCGAGTGAGGGAGCGAGTCGGAGCGTGTGGATCTGTGAATTCTGTGGATGTTTAATTTTTCGTCCATCTATGAAATGTTCTATAAAATTTTTCTGCACGAGCATTTTTAATTTGTTGTCAGTTTTATCATTTTTGATCAAAATATGTGTGAGGAGTTAAAAGATGTACCGCTTTGAAAATAAATTTGGAATAAAAAAATACGCCTAATTCACATAACTTTACGACCCTGACAAACTTTAAATGCAATCGAAATACATTTCTCATTTTTGACTTGATTCATAAAAAAAAATAATTACTTTGAGCTTTTGTATAATTTGGACATCCCCCACAAAAGTCAAACAACGTCAGCACAAATATACTGGATTGAAGGTTATCTAAAAGTATAAAGATCCACAGGCTCCGACTTCCAGGCTTTTTAGGTTGTCAAGAAAATTGTCAATGAATTCGACCCCGAAGAAACGCATGGTGTTGAAGAGGCACAGCAAATTCTAAGAAAAAAAGGTATTCGAGAAGATTTGATTTTTATTTGAGCTAATTTGGTATGCATTTCAAGTGCAATATCTAGATTTGAAGTGAAGGAATTGTCTTTATAGGACAGCATTGAAGTAGAACTAGATATAGTTAAAAGTTTAAGTAACCTCAAGAAAAGAGAATTTGTTAATAAATTAAATGAAGTGTTGTTTTTTAGCTCAGGGTAATTACAATTAACGAATATAAGGGATGTGTTGCAAAATAAAACAACTCTTGACATAAGGAATGAACATTTTAGTAACACTGACATTGTAAATTTCGAATTTGTTTCAATAGCATCGTGTGATGTCGAGAGAGTATTTTCACAGTATAAAAATATTTTTCCTGACAACAGGTGGAAATTTACATTTGAAAATTTATTACATGTTGTTGTTAAATGCAACTACGAATTGTTTTTGTGATTTAGTTTATTTTTGTGTTTTTTTATTACTTTTAATTACATGATTTTTGACCTAGAAATCTGTTGTACATTTTTGTAGAAAAATAAATGTGTATTTGTGATATAAAGAGTTGCTTATTTTTTTCAAGAAGTCTAGTTGTTAGTGCATATTTTTGATGTTTTTGATGCATATTTCAAAGTTTTTTAGTGCATAATTTTCAGAAGTCTAGTCATAACGTTCCGGCTCTTTTGGTCTTGATTTTTGAGCTTCCCGTTTTAGCATAAAGTGAGGTGGTTCTCTAATGAGTCTGCATACCAATTATGATCAAAATCGTTGTAAAGAGACAAAATGTATACCGTTCAAGCACTTTTGGTCTTATTATGATTATGAATTATTAGTACTTTCTTAATTCTCCAAACTGGCAGTTATTTTTGTGACTGAAATTTCGGTGTGATGTAGTTATAGATGTTGAATTTAAATCCAATGTTGAAATTACAATTAAATTAATTCATTAATTAATTAACAAATGGAGAAATATTCTCGCTAGAGATTTCAAATTATGCAATATGGATTCTTGATAACCCAATCAATTCCTTATTTAATTTCCAGAATTTTTAATTACTTTTGCAAATCACAAAATAACGACTAACCTCATTTAAAATTTATTCATTCATAATTGAAGTGAGAAAAGCTGAATAAATGAAAACGAATGAAAATAAAAGAAATAAATAGTGAAAGGTTACGTAGTTACAAAAAAGAAACAAAATTATTAGTAATTCGAGACAATTGCAACAAATTGCAAATACCAAAATTTGGTATTTGAACATGTTTGCGGTCTTAATTTTACAATTTGGAGATTAACATGACATTAACACAAATTATTTTAGACATAATTTTGGAAATTTTATAGTGAACTAATTATCATGTAAGCATGTTAGTATTAATTAATATTTATTTACTTGAATGTATTCATAATTAATCTGAACATAAGGATTTAACGGGGAAAATGTTTTTAATTTTTTTCATACTCCGCAAATTAATTTAATAAAAAATAATTTATAAACATTTGTTTCTATTAACTGTATGGATATGTGTAACAGAAAAATATCTGAACCTAAGTGACGGTCCATTGTTGAAAAAAAAAGGTTTAAGTTTGAAAAATATGGAATTTAAATTAAGCGCTAACCTTATCGACTAATTAGATTCATTTTAATTTGAGCAGACTTTCATTGGTCTAACATAATGTAACAAAATTCGTGATGTCCTTATTTTAGAACATAAAAAAATATTATTTGCAATTAATGAGAAAATAAAATTCACTTCATTCAAGAGTAGGTACAATTAGTAAACAAAAAAAATCACTCTTCTATGTTAAACCAGGTAAACACTATAAAAATGATCCTTGGTGCACATTATCTAGGAAATATGCAGGATTTAAGTCTTTATTCCTTTGTTAATAAGAGGTTAACACTTAAAAAAACTCCACTAAGCAAGTACAAACTCGGATTTTGACACTATGTTTGTCAATCAATCGGAAGATCTCAAACTCGAAAACAATGTTCACTCTCCAAACACCAAAGGGAGAAAGCAAAATTCAAGCTTGGTCGGAGCCACTGGGATGACCCATCAAATAGGAAAAGAGATCCCAATTATATCGAAACAGGATTTTATATTGTCCCCTTTCTCCAATCCCCTCGAAGTGATTTTGTTGTTAACATTTAATTTTCATGTTAGACCAAAACGGTATTTTAAACAATTAAAAAAAAACTTAAAATTACACACAGAATGTCAATCGTATATAGATGCCCGCGAAAAAACATACTGTAGATGTAGATTACACAGGTAGTCAACCTAACATACGAGGTGATATTTTTTCGACTCTCGTAAATCAGTGAAGGCATGGTAAGATAATGAACAACTGTTGGCTGAGATTATGAGATAATTCGCGAACAATTTGATAATAATCGAAGTAAGAAAATAACATTTTTCTGTGACAAANNAGGTACATCACAAATTTTTGCTATCTCTGATTGTTTTTTCGTTAACTAGTTTCGCTCTTCATTTATTTATGAAAATTAATTAAAGTTGAAAATATTTGAATCTGTTAAAATAACTGAAAAAGTTAATTTCAAAATTTCACGAAATTTGACGTACTTGACGAAGTTTTCTGTGGTGTTCAAAAAAAATTATGCTGTTATAAATAGATTTAACTAAAACTAAGATTTAACTAAAACTTCTTTGATCGTTTGATAATGATATTTCCTAATGTTATTTAACGACTTTAGCTCCTAAACAGAATCGAAAAACGTAGTCAAATTTTGCATCAATTGATGTGAAAGGCGCTGGCTTTCCAATGGTGTTATTTATTTACTGATTTATGTGATTCATTGATAATAATTAATATTGTTTTTAATAATACGTGGCGACATTTTTAGGGTCTTTCTCTGGTTTCCAAGAAAACGTAATGGCCTGCTAAAGGTTCAATTATAATTATAAATGACATTACGGAACTAAGCTAAGCAGAATGAAGGAGTGGAATTGTAAATGACAAAGTTACTCAGTTGATCAAAAAGATGTTTTTTTATTAATCTCGAAAATCAAGTGATTTTCTCTTTATGCTATTATTTCCAAGTTTCAATTCCGGTCTTTTCTGTTAACCGATCATGTGGTGATTTTATTGCAAAGGACCNNAGGATAGTAATCCAATAAACCGTTCGATATCAAACAACTGGCGAAATTGGCGGCGATACAAGACATGTTAATTTAAAAAAATTAAAGTTAAATATTCGGAAATTCCGGATGACTTAACTACTTATACTGAGAAAATTACAATCAATGAATTCTTCATTACAGTAAAAAACATAATGGTTTTATAAGTTTCCGAAAACTTAAAATATCCAGTCATTTAGCCTTCCTATGAGAATTCTAGATATTTTTTGAAAATCTGGACAGAGCAAGCGTTTATTTATTGTATTATATACATGCTTAGCAGAATGTTTTATATAAACTATGAAAAATGTAGATGCAGGGAACTGTTATGATCTTATGAAATTTAAAATATTTACGGTAATCATCTTGGTACTTTAAACCTGCTATATATATGCAGTGGCTTAAATTAGGTACTTACAGTAATTCGTTTGGTTCATTATTTGAAAAATCGGTGAAGATATAATGAAAGTAACAATCTAATCATTCCTTGAATAAATTATTTAATAGAAAATATATTTCTAAAGATAATAAATTTTTCTGCCTTGTTTTTTTTTTATTTTAATCGACTTTGTCCATAAAATTAGCAATTTAGATTTAAATCATTTAATTGAAGAAATTACCCAAATTCACATAACATTTATAGCGTACGTTGATATATAATGTTTATCTCACATTCTTTATCATTCTCACATTCTGCAACTACATTAAATAAATACAAAGGACATCAGCTGATTTCAGAGGTATACCCATTTTAAAAATCTACCAAAAATCAAAGTTTCACCGAATTTAAAGAACCACATGTTTTGACTTCCAGACTTTTTACTTTGATTTTTGAATCATTTCAATGTTGGAAAACTAACATTGCACGATACGTTTCGTAGATCAGCTTTTTTATTTTTACATTGACTTGCAAAAACGTTTTTGAGTCTGTTTTTTTTTACAAAATCATTATTACAACACAGGTATATATTTTTCTTCATATGCGGCTATTGTTGTCCTCAGAGTCCAAGACATTACCTGGTACGTGACTCACCGGATCGCAGTCGCAGAGCTGCTGAAGAGGTGTACTCTTATTCCTATTCGTCCAATGTGGAATCTAACCGCTCTGGTGATCCATATTCACGCCCATCAGTTCGTTCTTACACCAACACGGAGTCAGTAAATCGCAGTTCCAGCTCAGGTCCTGGTTCTTACTCCTACTCCACTGAACGTAGTTCCCGTAGCAGCGGTGATGGACCTGGAGGATATCATTCAAGTTACAGTTCCACCACCTCAGGAAGACTTCCTGGTGGTACTTCATATCGTCATTATTCTTATCGCGTTTAATTTTTAAAATTTATTAATTTAATTAATTATTTATAATCAACACTTTGTTATGTTTAGGTATTGTAAAAAATAATTCACATTTTCGCAAATATTTTATGCACAACCTCGTCTTAGATTACGCATTTTAAAGAAAATAGTATAAAACTAATAAATATTAATGTTGTATATCGTTTCTCTCAAATAGAATCGTCAATTACCTTATAACGAGGGTGTTTTGAGTAAATTCAACAATAATAATAAAGTAAAATAATAACAGTAAATGACATTTAGAAATAGAATTAGTGAAAAGGACATTGTTCGATTATTACAGGGTTAAATATATAAATAAATAAGGAAATAAATTCATAAATAAATTATTTTTGGTTAAATTTTATCTGTTTTGTCACCCAGAGGGTAATTGACAAAATTTTGTATTTTAAAGCTATTGTAATAAAATTCTGTTAGCTTTTCTGTAATGAAGATAAATATTTAATAAATGAGTAAAACTCTGAATACATGGATTAAATTGATCCTCCTGATGTTATTTGTGACGCTATCAATATTTACAGAATGCTCGAATGGGTATTATCAGTATCTCCTAAATTAGTTTAGAATCCTTACATTCCACGTTCCTTTAACTAACAAACTGAAAATCAATATAACAATCGATATACAAACACAAATATTACTACCTAGTGTTTAATTATACACTAAGATAAAGTAAAAACAGATTGGGTGAATTCCAAAACTTTATTTTCTTACTCAGAGTTTACGCTTCATCATTCCAAAAAACCTGGAAGTCGGAGCATGTAGATCTTTAAACTCAATGCATCTTTGAAATTGATTTAATTTCTTTGATCTGCGTGCAGAATCTGCACCTAATATTAGCGCATTCTCATTATTTTGCACGTATTTTCACGTGACACGATAATTCTAATTATATAGGCAAGTTTGTAACACGTAAAGTAGGGTCGTGACTATATGTTATGGTTGCCTATTTGTTAAAATGCAAGGGGCAGATTAGAAATTTGCACTAGGGTTGGAGTAGTTAAAAAATCCGCTAGTCCCTAGTCCGCTAGATGGGAGCATGTGGGCCTCATGTCACTTCTTAAAATTTTGAAAGTTAATGATGTTAAACGACCAATTTTGATTTTTTTTTTGTGTGCCTCCATTCGATGTTTGTAACAAACTGACAGAATTTCATCATGTTATCTTAATTAGTAATGAAAGGGGGCTGTACGCCCCCCACAACNNACAAGATCAATAGCGCTCTTCGCTCGTGTGCTAAAATAAGAGTGTTCAACTACTGACATCAGTGATATTACCAACTGTCGAGTATCATTACGTACTCAGTTTCGTTTCAACACTTTGTTACCATTTTTACTCTATGCCTATGACTAATAAATTCCGCTTTATCTTATACTCTTACTCTTAAATAAGTTTTGAAACTCAGCCTAAACGCTTTCATTAATATTTTAAAAGTAACTAACTATCTATTCCAAGTTCTAATTATTGTCCTTTTGTATTTTTTCATCTGGTGTCCTTCCACGTGGATTATAGTCTGCACCATCTCAACAAGTCAGAATACTTCCAGGTCTTGGAAAAGTAAGTATTTCGTTGTTGTTAATTATCCTGTTAATTTTATCCGATTTCGAAAGGCCTTTTTTACTTGTTTATTTTCTTTTCGAAGATGAGGTATCTGAAATTTGCGCGGTCATTTAAATTTTACTGTTTTTCTAACGGTGACTTTTAGTGTGAAAGATTACCTATAACCGCCTAAATACACTAGAAATTGAAAATAGTTACCTAGAATTGAATTTAATTTATTTATTCATCTTTATAAATGCAATGAAAACCGGTAAAATTCAAATAAACTCAACATTGAAACTTATTGTGTCCAAAAATTAACACCTAAAAATTAAATTTCAAAAACTGAAGAGTAACTGTAAATTCCTCTTTAATTATGAATTCTAAAACTGATTTTTACTGTAATAATATTACCCAACAAAAGAAATTAAACCGGCCATTACACAAGCACTCATTATTAAATTGTTTATAATGGGAAAGGCAATATTTTATCATAAAGGGTATTCCTCACAGAGCAAGGGCAAACAAAAAATGTGTATTTATTTTTGGAGGCTATAACATACATTTTACAAAAGATTATAAATAAAAAATAATTTTTGAAGCTCATGTTGGAATATAATCTTTTTAACTAAATCTTATTTATAAAATCAATCTTTAATCAATCTTAAATCAATCTTTTAATTTATTAAATAAAGCATTGATACTTATAACGCAGCATTCCACTTAAAATTAAATTTAAATACTCAAGCGTTTGGTGTCATTGTAGAAATTTATTATTTTTGGTTTTCCATTTTCTTCAACATTACATTTATGGTCCATAGAGGAAAACAACAAAATTCAGTTGTTCTTTTTTGATACAAATGAAACTAATGTATTGTCATGTGTAAAACCAAATTAGCAAGAACTTACTGATAGCTTTTTAGATGTTAAAATACTGAAGGAACTTCGAGCTTGTTTTTACGGAGTGTCCCTACATATGTCAGATCAAGGCTTTTTAGTTCATTTAATAACTCGATGGAAGTAAACCAATTACCTCTTGTGACATTTCGGTTTATGTTTATGATGGGAGAGATCAACTTTAGGACACTACGTGTTGTTACCAAAAGTTTTGTTGGGATAGGTTCTGATGTTTTTGTTTTGCATAAACAACACGTTTCCTACATAAAAATGTGTTTTCGAGTCACATAAACACTTTTTCTTAATACCGTATTTCTTCCGCTTACTTTTTGTATATTGACGAAACGAGCAACGGCCCCGGAATCCAACAAGCATTTCTTCCACAACTGTATACTCACTGCAACTGAAATTATTCTATTATAAAAAATTTCAAATATTTTTGTAATTGCAACAAGTGTATCACCACTTTCAATTCTGTTTCTTATAGTTCTTTGATAGTCACATTTTAACGTTGACATGAGAAACAAAAAACGTTCTTCAGACATACTTCGGATTTGATTTGAAAATACCTGCCAAAGCCAAGAGTCCCAAAAATACTTTCAATTCAATGATGTCTAAGTGTCCTACGTAAATAGTTGTTAGTTCACAACCAACGTTCACATCCGTCATCATTGCATTTGTATGCTCTAATGTTTCGTTGGTAAGCAAAAGACCGCGCTTCAAAAGGTATTTTAGAAGGAAAATTTGGCGTGGCACCTTTCATTATCGGCAAATAAATAACTATGTTGGATAATCTGATATATGAAGCACCAGGAGGATTCTCAGACCACTTGTATCCATTACGCCCATAAAAGTAACTTGTATCTTCACTGACATCACTCGAAGTTTCAGTTTCTTCCTCAGATTCAACTTCAAATTCTGAAGATATGTTGTCATTTAAGGCATCGTTCAAATTATCATCACATTCGTTAGGACATTCATTTCGCCCATCGATATGGTCGCTGGATCGTTTTATAAAATCAGGGGAAATACATTACTTTGGACTGCCTATTATAGAATACCTCCAAAGTTTAGTTTAAATGAGTGAACCGTCGGGTAATGAAACTGCGCTCTTTTCAAAAAACTCTATCGTGGGATATTTGAGTACCCCAACCTGAAACCTGAAAAGCATGAGAAAAGCAGTTTAAAAGCAAAAACTGGCGTCTGGGGTGCCGATTTACCCACAGTTGATTACCCACTTGATGGTTAATTTCTTCTACTTCTACTTCTACCTCTTGCATAACTTAAAAAAGGTCTTTGTCAGTCCGTCACACAAACTGTGTTCTAAAGTTTTTATTACGTATGTGAGACGCCATTTAGAATATGCAACGGCTATATGGAGACCTCATTTCCTTAAAGATCAACATTTGTTGGAACGTGTTCAACATGCTCTATCTAGATGGCTCCGAGGATTTCCTACATTGCCTTACTCTACTCATCTCGATAAGCTTAATATTCCTTCTCTGGAACTTGCTGCCTGACAGTTCCACAGAATATGTTGGTTTCAGCTCTGACTCTAGACTACGTGGTCATGAATATAAACTCAAAAAAGAATCTTTCAAGACTAGTGTGAGACAGAATTTTATTACCAACCGCGCATTTCAGAAATGGAATAACTTGCAAAATAATTTAGTTTGCTGTCAGACCATGGGTTCGTTCAAGAAACAGCTTGACATATTTTTTTTCCTTACACAAGACAAAATAATTGAATATTTCTAATTTCAGTCTCTATTATAATCAACATTTTCAAAACATAGATTTCAAATTAGACTAATAGGACGCTTAATAGGTTCACCTCTGCGTCTGCTCATTGTATAATAATAATAATAATAATAATAATAAATTACTTCAGCAATGCTTCAGAATGTTCGAGATAATTTTGAACAACGTCTCTATTATTGCATGGACGTTGGTGGTAAGCAGTTTGAACATTTAATCCGTTAGCAACGGTAGAATATAAATTTGTTTGTTTGCTTCTTTGTTTGTTTGTTTGTTTGTTTGTTTAGATAACCATTCCACAGCTAAAGCCGATTACGGAATGGATAAAGAGAGAAAATTAAAATGAAAAAAAATCAAAAATAATGAGAGTTT
>QDEB01096377.1:0-20218 GCA_004193795.1 Asbolus verrucosus | reverse complement strand
GTCTAATTTGACATTTAGTAACAAAGTCTCATTTTTTTAATACCTCTTCTCTTCTCAAGAATTGTCCAAAATCCATTTAATACAATAAATAAAATAATTTATGAAGACTACAGGAAAAAGCCAACATAACGTGCATATAAAATTTCGTGATTGTTAAAAGTTTAAAGATGAAAAATTGTTTCTGAATCTCTTATTTTCCCCTGAAGTCTGCACATATTACATATGTACATACATAATACAATAAAAAGAGAATTGTATAAAATACTTCAAAAAATATTTTAAATAATCGTCATTTGACAATTACAAACAGAATTAACTATAGAAAAAATTGTTTTAACATAAATTAATACATTTATTAGTCCTAAACGCACTTGACAATTTTGTCACTTTCAATGTTTCTTGTTTAAAAAATACTTTCGATTTAATCGGGAGTAATGGTGAAAAAACTAAATTTTACAAAAAAATGACAAATCACAGGCTCTTTCTCAAATAATTAATTTAAATGATTCAGTTTAGGGGCAAATTACGAACGAAATTGTCTCTAATAAAATTCGATCGCCCTTACTTTGGTTTAAATGAGAAAACCTATTTTTGAAACAGCAAACTTATACGTATTATTATTACTATGTGAAACAGTCTGGCGGCTTATACTAATAATACCAACTGATAGTCTGTGACTCACACTGGAAAACAGCTGTTATCGAACTGATGATAAACATAATTTTTATATTCCTAAACAGTTAATTATTGTGCGTTTATTATTTCATTTAGACATCAATTAACTTGACCTTCAAACAGGTTAATGATGAAACAACAAATACTAATTGTTCCACGTCATGGTGGAATTTTATTGACTGATTTTAATGAAAATTTCCTCAACTTGAAGTTTGATTAATTTTTCATTTGTATCATAATTACTTTAAAGCTACTAAATATTTACATAATTGAATATGAAGTCTGCATTACATTGAAAAAATTTACTAGTATTTTGCAGATATCCACGCTTTATCTCAAAATGTTAATATTGATATAAACAATGTTCAATATAAAAGTAATATCAGCTTACACAGGTCTGACTTAACTATAACGTAAAAAAAAAAACCTAGAACAATATTGCCTAAATTATGTTTTTTCTTTGGTGCATTATCAATGCCCGTTTGCATTCATTATGGCTAAGCTAACACGCCACAAATACAAACCACCTCCCGTCATAACACACGTTAATACCCAAATCATTATTGATTTAAAAATATATTTGGTTAGTAGGTCCTACTGCTATAGACATCTAGAATAACTTTCATTGTATACCTCGTTAGAAAAAATAAATCATTTAAAATATCCTAAATCGGCCGTTTTTACACCGCACTGACGTGCACGGCATGGTTAAAGTCCGTAGACGGCGAGTCCATCGACGAATCTCCCCCGGCATTCTGGGTCATCTCGACCTGCTGCTCCTGACCTTGAGGATTTTTAACTTTATGCTTTTTCCCTAAACCGGGCAGCTTCGGCAAGTGCTTGAGCGCACTCACCGAGCCCCTCGACTTGCTTTTGTCGGACTCCTCCTGCTCCTCGGTTATCGAATCTAGGGGCACCTCGGTCTGATGCTCGTCCTGGATAGGAATGTCATCTGCGTGCATAATCACCAATGCAAAATCCACCGAATCTCGGTCAAGTCATCATGCGGAAATAAAGCGACTCATCTTTATACATACCGGGCAACTTCTTCGTTCGGAACGAGGCGTTCGTTATCATGGATTTCGACACGCTACGGCTCTGAGAAGGCCGGGGGGTCACGGAAACCGACGGCGAGTGCTGCAGGAGGTTCTTTATGGCGTTGGCGGCGAGAAGTACGTCTGAAACGGCAAATTTTCATTTGATTTCCCTTCGAATTCGGATAACAACCTGCGTAAGTTTCATAGATGGCGCGTTGCGTTATGTCGTGGAGCGCCTGCACGGCCCCGCCAGCCCCCTTTTCGGCGCCGTGATACACCGTGTGAAGTAACTCTAAAAGTAAAGGACTAGACACTGCGATACGAGGTGCGATACCTTGACTATAACTACAGTCGCTGTTTATCGAACTTCTTGCGCTCCCATTCGAATTGAATCCTTGCGAAACTAACCTGAAAATCACTTTGGTTGTTTCGTTTTATTTGGTTGGCAATCTCACCTGGATATCCCCCTACATGTATGTTCTATACCCTGCGTAATAACGCTAGCTAATTGTTGATTATATAAGAACACAAGTGCGGTGATAACACGTTGACGATTCTGAGCGTTTAGACATTCAACTTGAGGCAAAGGTCCCCAGCTGACTAATTTACTGTTGCACTCCTCCCACCTCCGCAACGAATTCTCAGCTATAAATGCGGGTTCCAGATTGTTCGAATCGTGATAGATCGATGATTGGGCTATACTGGGGACTCGAAATGACAATGTTTGTGGTTGACCCTTAGAATCTATAACCTAAAATTTTGTTCGGTTATCGCCAGTGCGCGCCCCTCCACCAACTTACTTCTAAATTGTATAAACTAACTAAAAGTGTTTGTACAGAAGTATACGACTTTTCAGTCAAATGCAAAAATACTAGAGTTGGTATATACTGGAGAGCGAATTTTCTGAGTTGCTCTTCTCCAGATCTATAAAAATCCAACAGTTGCTGGCAAATCCCGTCCACTAGCTGGAAGCTACTCGATTAGGGTTGGAATCGGGGCAATTCTGGACTTACGTTTTGTCCCTTATATCTATATGGTTCATTTAGGACATCATACAGAGCTATCATGACTTCATGATTATGTTCTTGTTCGGATGAGTAGGTGTGTATTTCGCTTTCGGTTAACGATTCGAACTCTTCCATCCAATCCAGAATGAGAATATCTGCCATTATTGTCTCCTAGATGAAAGAATACAGTAAAATTAAGGGGTTTTCACTTTGAGGTTATGTTTCATATATTCGAAAGCAGGCGGTTAATATGAACGTTAAATATAACACATCGACTAATACAGCTGGTTATTTCGTATTTTTTGTGGCTTTTTGGCGCAATGAAGTAAAAATTAACCAATTCAACAGCAAAATAAATTACTACAAATGTCAAAAAATAACACTTGTTTTGAGGTTTGCATGGACCACAAACGTCACCGCCAATTACTGCCAACATGAAAAAATTGCGCCAGGTGCGTATTGACATGATTTTTGACTTGGCGAATTTTAAAAATGCACAAAATGTGTTTACCATTGTTCGGAACATTGAATTGTTCGCTGTTCGCACTTTTCACCTTGAACAATATGATGCTCTGTCCGGTAATTACGGTTTTCATTATTCATAGGACACATCAGCGAAACGAAGCTGGGGATTTCCATAAATAGATATTTTTATGAAATATTAACTTTAACGATACATTTCAATCACATTTTAAATTCAAGATAATATCACTTATACAGACAAAGTAAATAGTCTTTATTATTTAAGAATGGAGTACACTGGTATTGTACAGAATATTTTATAAAAGCAAAACTAATTTTTAAAGTCATAATGTACACCACAATCATCATCAATGATTGAGGGGCTTTTGGTGCAGGAACTAGCTAGGTACAATTTAATTAATTTTGAAAATCATCTCTATGACAAACTTTCTACTTACACAGTTAAATGTCATTTTGTTTTGTCAGTGTGCAAACCTCCCTGGCTTACATTGTTTGTACACTTCCAAAACTGCAGACATTTCATAGGAAATAGCCGGTTCTTGCATTCAGCTCTTCAATGATTGACTCAATTGTGACGAACATTTTAAAAATACATTATCTATAACATCAACAATTAGGTTACATTTATGTCACATAAATTAACATTTAACCATACAGATTTCCTGGGAATTCTTGATCAGACAACACTTCATCTTGTTCATGGTCTGATTCGGGATCTTTTCGTTTACGACCATACGCTCTCTTGCTAGTTACAGGAAGGGCATCTGATTCACCATGCAATAAAGAATTGCGGTATAGTAACAGAGGTTGCCAATCTTCACCTCTACTGCTTGGCATTCCTAAAAAAAAAAACATAAATGTAGAATTTGCACTAATTTTAATAGGAAAAAGAGAAACAGAGACAGCAAGTGAAACAAATATGAAAAGAATGAATTTTAACAGATATCCTAAGAAAAACAAAGAAGAGAAACAGATTAAATGAGCAGAAGTAACTCTCAAAGTAAACATGTTCAAAAAAAACCCCAGACGTTCAATTAGCATTGACTTAAGTAACCTAAAACAGCTGTGGACGAAAGAATATAAAAATCATGTTAAGGGCAACATTCGCTCAACTAGTATGAAGATGTGGTTACCTGTGGTTATTCTTCTATCCAGGAAAGTCAAAACCACCCTCTTGTCTTGCTTGAGCAACTTGTTGGTGAACTCCGTCAGAATCTCCAAAAAGGGCAGATTCGGTGGCGGACCCGTCGGATCTTCCGGCTGATCAGCTCCGGTGACTGCGAACAAAATCCCAGCCCTGTGCAGAGCCGTGATGGCTTCCCGATTTTTCACAGCATCCAACCCGAACGAAAGCGCGAACCTCTTCGCCAATTCCTTAACAAAAAGAAAAGTTTAAACGAGAAACTTCCACCGCCCCGTCCCTTACTTTAAGAGCGAAAAACTCTTCGTTCTGCCGCGTGTTCTTCCCCACCGACAGCTTCTGCACCTCTTGGAATATCATATTCAAGCTCAAGCACATGGTGAGCGCGCAGTTTACTTTGTTGATTTCTCTCGCTTTGCTCAAAGTGGCTTTGATGATGTCTCCATATTCGTTGTAATATTTGACGTAATGTTTGAAGATATCGGCGGCGGCTTTCGTCGGCATTATGTTGTAGACGATCAGTTTGCAATAAGCGGCCAGAAAATTCCTGCGCTTGTGCAACTCTTCGATTCTATGTTCGTCATGTTCGGCGTTTTGTTCCGGAACGAAAACGTAAGACTGGACGAACTCGTTCAATAACGACTGAAGATTTCTGTCGGGCTGACAAGTTAAATCAGCCAAAGCAGTCGCCGTGCTCGACAACTGCTCGCTGAAAACGATCAGCAAGTCGCAAAGACACACGTAAGCCTCCTCTTTGATGGTGTTGTGGGGCGAACATCGAATCAGCACCTGCGCCGCCTCGATAAACTCGTCCAGACGCTGGCGCATCTCTTGGATGCCCGGACCGGTGAGGCCTCCGCCTTCGTGCTGCACTTCCAAGCCCCTCAGACCCCACAGCAGGCAGTAGAAGCAGGCGCTCAGGCTGAACTTGAGGGCGTCGGGAGGCAGCATGCTTTCTGTGTCCTTGGAAGATTAAAATTATTAATTGAATTGCGAACGATCAAATAATTACTTTGACATCTTGGAAGAGCGTGGACCAGAGATTCCACTGGTTCAAGTTGTGACATGCGTAGAACATAGAAACTTTCTTCAGCGAACTTACAACGTTGAAAGTTTCATCTGCATTGGGAGTTTCTTCGCCTAGAAGTAGGTTGCGCCAATCGTCGATTGCGTCTTTGTAACACACCACTATCATGTCCACGATCGTGGATCTCGCCACGTCGCAGCGCGTGTAGATGGAGTGGCCTTCCGTGCAAAGAATTTCGAGTGTTTTTGCGAGAGTTTCCAACACCTACCAACAATTGTTATCAATATTATCAGGAAGACACAGGTGGTCCCGAAATATATGCAAATATTCATATTCTTCATAAAAACGGCCATGAAAGTTCAAATGAAGTTTTGTTTTATCTATCTTCCCAAGAGTGCTATCGCTTCTTACAGGTGAAGCAATTATACCACTTTCAGTGTTGATATTATCTAAATTTATTATCTAGATAATACCAAGTTATCTACCATCTTATTTCTAGATAATATTTTCTGAATAGCGAATTTATTTTTTTAAATAACAGATACTTTCATAGGCCTTCTACATAGCCATCAAAATATTTACATACTTTCGGATTTTTGATTAGAACGTAATCAAATTACCTCTGGTTCATGATGAACCTGAGCAATATGCTTCAATTTCACCAGAAGCGACTGCAGCGAGCCCTCCTGCCTCCCACTGGTGTAGAGATCAAGGTCGAAATATTGCGGAATACTCAGCAGATTGGCCAATTTCTCGGGATCGGCTGCGTACTTGTCCAAAAGCGGCGGCAAGGTCACTATGAAGTGTTCGGTCAACTTCTGCTTATCTTCCCCCGCTTGTTTCATCTCTCTCAACGAAGACACCCTCCTAGTGGGCCCTCTGCCGACCGGAGCCTCTCCAGTAGCGGCTTGCTTTATGCAACAGACCATAATTTCGATCAAGCTGGTCTCTTGGCGGTTATCCAGCGGCTCCTCCTGAGGTCCCGGCTCTTCCAGCAACAGATCCGTCATACACTCCCAATCCTTCATCATGCTGTTGGACTCGATGAGAGAATCGACCAAGTACGCGGCGTGTTCGTGCAATTCCGACTCGATGAAAAACTGCACCAGGTCTCGTATGAAGGGCGTGTTTGGAAGGCGGCGCTTCCCTCTCTTGGTCTTCCCGGTGTCGACATCACCGGGCTGGAAGAGTCGCTCGTTTAAGAACTCCCCGGCAGCCTGCGCCACGGCTCTGTGAGACGAATAAACCAACTCGTAGACGTGTTCGCAATCCTTGTCGGTTAAGATTTCATGATGGTGCTTTAATATTGAAATCACCAGCCTCACGGCTTGCACGGCAACGTCGTACTCCTTATCCAGAGTCATCGCGACTATGCGATCCTTAAACTTGTTCGTGAAGAGCTCGAGTTTGCCTTTCAGTTCTTCACTTGCGTATAAGGGTTGCAAGGCTTGGAGGCACCTCAAGCGAACTTCCCCGACTTTATCGTGCAGAGTCCACCCTATGTATTTCAAGTACGAATCGTCCAGGAAGTTGGCGTGGAATTTGTGCATCCAAACCCCGATTTCCGTCATGGCGATGGCTCTTATTTCCGGTAGAGTGTCTCGGTAGCGGTGCACGAAGACCGACTTGAACATGTACGTCAACATGTTCTTTATTTCGTCCATGTTCTCTTCCAATTCTTGTCTTTTGCCGAGGAGGGCTTCCAGTCGGTCGCTGGCGCGCTTCTCTCTCGTCTTCTGCCGCTCTGCTTCGTACTGGCGTTGTGTATTGTCTAAATTTACTGAAACTGTCAAAGCCACGTCCACGAGAGCCGTCATTAATTTCATGGCGCCCAGAGTGGCGGTGTGTCTGAAAGCACGCACTTGAGAGTCGGATAATCCCGTCAGCAAAGAAATGACGTTGTCCATCAGGAACTGGTCGTAGATTATCGAATACTGGCACTGCTTCACTAAAGTTTGTACAAAATCGCAGAAATTCTGTCTGAATTTCTTCCATGTTTGCCCCGCCATAATCAGCGGGTACTCTCCTGATTCTTCGTCGAATTCTTCAGTCATTCTTCGGATTATAGCCGCATGCTCCATTGTTGCTTGCATGTGTTGAGTTATTCGTCCTTTACAACCAGCAGCATTGATGAAAAACTGCATTAATGAAATAAGCGCCGACTCTCTATTCACTTTGTAGCTTTCAATCCACTCATCCACAATATTTGTCAGAGATACTTTACTGTTTTTGATATAATGGTACAACGAAGTTTCATCTTCGCTGCTGCCTTCCACGTGATTTTTACGACCTGGAGGACGCCCCCTACCTCGCCCCTTCGTGGTGGCTGCTCCAGTTCCAGTTGGGGAGTACGAGGGGGCCATTGGAGGTGGCGGGTTCGTATGCCCCCGAGCTTTCGAGCGAGTGATTCGTCGCATTCCAGGTGTCGGAGGTGACTCGAACATGCCGTCTGATGATGATGTCCCCGCTTGTTCTGCATACGCTTCCACTCCGTATAGGTTCGAGTGGCTGTAGCCCCCATAGTTATCCGGCTCAACTTGGGGGGTCATTGGATTTTCGTATTCGGGGGGAGGCTCGTCCATGCGAATGCGCTTACCTCCACGTCGTTGCATTTTGGCAATTTTATTTATTGCTTAAAAACCATCCAGCAGCAGCACATATTCAATTGTAACCAAAACATCAACCGTGAACTAACCTCAACGCTGTCAAATGTCAAATTGTAGCGTCGGTGCGTCGGACCGCGTTCACCAGAAACATAATTACGGAAAAGCGCGTTTAACTCATGACTTAGCTGCACTATTTACATGAGTGATACTAATATGCAGCTAATTTTCATACTAAAATGCGTTTATAATTTGGAATGCCGTGAACCATTAACTATTTGAATTAATTTGAACGTTAGAGTTTAACCGTTACTACGCCTCACGTGAACGAGGGTCAAGATTTAAGGTTAACTGTCGTTAATGTCAAAACTGGTGTCAACAAGTAACCAAAAATAATTGTGGAGTAAGCGTGGTGATAAAAATACAAAAGTAGCAGTGAAAAAATTACAAAGATAATTAGAAAAGGGTATGCGGTCAGTGAGGAAAATGTGATGCACAAATTAACTGTTCAAAAGCAGCCATAAACTATTAATTTCTGGGTATGAAAAGTCAACCAAAAACTGAAGCTTTTTAATTTAAAAATAAGGGACAATAGTGATTTACTTTTGAAATTACAACTTTTACAATGTTGAAAACAGCACCAGATCCAGTGGATGTACAAGTATGTCATCTCTGCTCTTTTTTGGACTCGGTTTCTAAAAAATAGCGTAAATATTTCAGGATCTTCAGTTCAAGTTACGCTGTCGTTTGAAAGTGTTTGAAAACGTAGAAATTGCGAATTTTTCCCATCCCTGCAGTCTCGTAGCTTGTGCCAGCCGTTTTGGTTTAGTATTCGTAGGAACCAACAGAGCCAACTTCCAAGGTAGGTTGTAGCACAAAAACTTTACATTTTGACTGTTGCATTTACAGTAATTCAGCTGAAGCAAATTGAAGAATTCACAAAAAGCGATGGCGACAGAATCGACTATTCCAGAAGAAACGTGCCTTTGCCGTCACCTCCGAAGTTTTTGTCTGTGAATTGTGAACACGCCATATTATGTGTAGTCATCGAGAGAAACAGCTGCCCGTGCGCTATATTTTACGACGTTAAATCATTCTGGCAGCAAAACATCGCGCAACTTGCAGAACTTAGGTTATCAGCGACCCCAGGAGTGCACGTGTTGGAAATCAACTGGAATCCAGCTTTGGCTGCTATTTTCACAGCTTGTAAAAGTGATGGAACTTTAGGAATATATGAAATTAAAAACTCCAGCATTGATATTAACGAATTACCTGCTGCTGCAGCAGTGACCTGTTTCTGTTGGAGCCCCAAAGGAAAACAGATAGCAGTAGGGTCACGTGATGGTAAAATCACTCAGTATAAGCCCGATTTGAAAGCCGTGAAAGTAATCAGCGCGCCTCTTTTGAAAGAACCGCATTCACTGATATCTTTACAATGGGTTTCCAATTATCAGTACATTGGGATTTTTCAACCTGTTAATACGAGCAATCAGAATTCTTGCCTGCTTGTGATTGACGCGCCGAAGACTGGAGACCCCACCTATGTGAATTATGACGATATTTGTTACAGTAATGGAAACGCCAGGCCCTTTCAATTTTACACGATTTTGCAGCAAAATTGGTAAATAATTGTGGACTCGGCAAAGAATTTTAAAAATAATTTATTTTATTGACAGGAATATCTTGATGGTAGCGTCTGCAAACAGCATGGAGGTTGGTATTCTTGGTAACTCTGGAGAATGCTGGACCCAATGGATTATGGGGGATGCTGCACGTGCAGAATTACCTTTAAGCTCCAGTCATCAAGAGACTTTGCCGGTTGGTTTTGGTTTAGATATAGGAAGCACTCAACCATTACCATGGGGTGAATCCACATTGCCACCCTGTCCCATTTTGTTCTTGTTGTCACATTATGGAATGTTGTGTTGTTTTAATGTTGTTAATTTAAAAGAGGGGATTCCCACCATTTGCACCCCACCAGATTCTATAAAAGATACTAGTGGGGTGCTGCAATTTGTTAACAAAAGTGAAGTAGTTAAACAAGAAGTAAAAATACCAACCATACAACAACCAACAGTTGAGGTAAGTTAATGTAAAATGTGATCAACAGTTTGATTTATAATAATGTCTACAGTTGCCTAAGATGGTTCAACCAAAAATCACAACAGCTTGTGAAATTCAGTCAAATACTCCTGCTAATAAACCGTTGAACTTTTCAACGAATCAAGCTTCAAGTCTTTTTGGGGGTCAAGCGACTTTAATACCAATTACTCAAAATGTTAAAAGTACCCCACCACAGACTTTGCACCCTACATTACCATATCAGTCTTTATATCCATCTTTATCGAGTGAAAATTCAGCTGTCCAAATACCAGCTTCCACTGTCAGTTCGGCTCTTATTACAAAAACAGCCGCCCCCACTGTCATCCAATCAACAATCTTAAACACGCCACAGCTGAAACCAGCCGAGGAGTTGGCCAAAAGCGACGTCATTAATATAAAAGCTGAAGAAGAGGCCGAGAGTTTATTTTCGCAGATGGTCAGAGAGGAGTGTTTGTTTTTACAATCCGAAGTGAAAGCCGTGCTTCATCAAGGGAAATCCTTGAAGTTGAATTTGGGTTCGGACGCTGACAAAACCGCCATCATACAGACGACGAAATCGATTTCGGATTTCTTTAAGGAACTGGCGGATATATGCACGACGCAAAACGCCGAGGTGCACGTGCTCAAGCAGAACCTGCTGCAGTCGTGGGCGTGGTACGAAGAAGTCAAGTCGCGTCATATCGCCTCCACGAACGAGTCGATGGTGATACTTCAGAGAGCTCAGCCGTTGGATCCGGCGTCCGAAAAACAGCTGGAGGACATCAGGCACGCGAATTATTATTTGGAATCTCAGATAGCGCAGGCCCACCGCGCTTTGGACGAACAGTGGGAGAGTTTCCAGGATTATTGCAAGAAGACGCACAGAATGCAGGTGCCGACTATGGAGATGATATTCCAGACGATGGTGAAACAGAACGCGATTCTGAGGAAACAGGTGAGTTCGGCATGGAGGAACATACATAATGGGAACAGTCACAGAGCTGAATGGCGTAAAAAAAAGTTCTTTGAGAGGTGCGCTTAAATTCGCTGCGACAAACTGATGAATGATTAAAGAAATCTGTTGCGGAAATCCGATGCGAGAGGAACAGTAGTATTCGCCCGTGAAAGCGTCATGTCCTTGAAATATTTGCGGTAGTATTACAGTTAATATCCTTTACACTGTTGTTTATATTGACTGGTCCTCTTTTATGTATGTTCCTCTATGGTTTCGGTGAAAATTCTGTATTCGTTTGGTTTTTCCAGAATTTTATTCTGAAAGACATCTCTAGTAGAATCAAAAACAAATCGCGCTCTGCCGTTGGTTCGTCTCTTTTGTTTTCTGTGGACGACGCCGCTGGTTTACCAGACGAGCTCAAAAGGCTGCGGTTGCACCCTGAAGACATTTGCCAAATTCAGTACGAACATGTGGTGAACAGAACGAAAAACTTCACGAAGAAGAAGTCGAAGACTTTAAGGTCTTTCCTCAAGAAGAGGGAGTATCCTCATATTTCTGCAGTCAAGCCGCAGTTATCGACATCGATCATTCAAGCGTCACCTTCCATGAAACTGAAACTGAAGTCTCTGTCGGTCGCTCAAGAAAACGTTGCAGCGAGGCCCAGTTTCGTGCAGTCAACTCCGAAGCCGCTCACCAAGGTCGAGGCTCCGTCAGAAACTCCAAGCACTCCGATTGAGGGGTTACAAAATTTCACGCTCAAATTCGAGGCTAAAAACTTCAACAAGACGCCCGAGAAGACTTTCGTGCCGTTAAGCAAAAGCCTCATAGCCAGTTCGCCGAATTCGGCTTTCGTTTCGACATCCTTCGGCAGCACCGTTTCTACATCCACCCCGAGCTCTTCCTCGTTTAAACCGGTGATTTTCGCCACACCCGCGACCACTGCAACGATGAAAACACCTTTAAATTTCCATATCTCAACCGCTGTCTCAACTCAACCGATTATTATTTCCACGAATACTTCAAAACCGTTTTCTTTTACAAACACGTCTCTCCCGTCAGTTTTCGTACAAGAAGTCTCCAATACGAACGTGACTAAACCGTTTATTATCGCTTCTACATCCGCTGGTACTGTTGGCAACATGACAAAACCGACGTTTTCCTTTAATTTGCAAACTGTTGCAAAAACAGCCACGACAGCAGCCGCACCCACCTTTGGGAAAGTAGAAACGAAGAATGTAGCGACCGCCAAACCTACGACTTCTACTTTCAATGTAATCGTTTCTAAACCATCGAGTTCTAGTCTTAATTTGACGACTTCTAAGCCCACACCTGCTGCTTCTGATGTCGCCGCGAGTACTGCCAAAGCCACTCCGATTTTTGGTACTTTTTCCACTAGTACAGTTGCTTCACCATCATTTGTTTTAAGCACTGCACCCACCATATGGGGGGCTACGAATGAAAAGTCTAACGAAACAGCAGCAGCTAAACCTTTCATATTTTCATCGGTTGTTACACCCAAAATAACTGTTGCTGCAACAACTCCGCAGACTCGTTTCGTGGCACCTGTAACCATTACTGTATCTTCTACTGTTTCTACTGTTCCATCAAGTAGTGCTGAAAATAATGCCAAAGATCTGCGATCGACTCCATCTGTAACCGTTACATTAAAGAGTGCAACTCAGCCTCCTGTTGTAACCACAACTTCTTCTCTTCCGCCAGTTTTTGGTTCTCCTCAAACCACCACGAAATCTTCATTATTGGGAAGTTTTCCTGTGACGAGTTCAATATTCAGCAGCCCAGTTTCAACGCAATCCAATGTATTTTCGACTGCTGTTACTAAACCAACAATATTCACACCTACGACAAGTAGTACTGCTGTTACAACTGCGACTACTAGTGCTGCTGTTGCTGCGTCTACTGTTGCCCCAGCAACTACTGCGGTTACCACAAGTTCAGCTGCTAGCTCAGGCAATTTGAGTGCTGTTTTTGGTACTTCAGCGAATTCGAGTATTTTTGGATCTGCCGCATCCAATCAGACTACTTTTGCGCCGGTAAATTCTACAACTAGTTTTCCTTTCGGTACCGCTGCAACAACTAAACCATCGATTTTTGCGAGTAACACTACAAGTACTACTAAAGCATCAATTTTTGGCGCGCCTCCAACGACTTCTTCTGCAGTTAGTTTCGGAGCTGCGACCACATCTGCTGCTCAATCACCAGCATTTGGGGCGAAAACCACCACATCGATTTTCGGTACTGCGCCGACGACGACATCGCAGTCGTCGATTTTTGGAAGCACGCCGATTTCTACAACTTCTCAGTCTCAAGTTTTCGGCATGTTCGGCGATGGTGCTCAGAAGAACTCGATTTTTGGAAGCACTGCTCCCCCAAATTCCACGCAATCGTCGGTGTTCGGGAGCAGCGGCCAAACTCCCATTTTCGGCGCCGCCGTAACCACCACTTCGGCCCCGACTTTCGGTCAGAGTCAGTCGATTTTCGACATTCCGAAAAGCACGCCCTCTGTTTTCGGCCAGAGCTCAGGATTCGGCTCGTCAGCATCTTTTGGCGGCACAAATGCCTTCGGCAGCCCTGCAACGTCGTTCGGACAACCTTCGGGGTCCATATTCGGGAATGCGGCGACTACAACTTCTGGAAGTATTTTCGGGGGGACTCCCACGACTAGCAGCGCGTTCGGCACGAGTTCTCCAATTTTCGGAGCCCCAGTTTCCAGCACTAGCTCGGTTTTTGGTTCAGGGAGTGTCTTTTCGTCGACCGCCAATACGAGTGCAGGATCGTTCGGATTTGGAACTCTTAGCGTAGGCACGGCTCCCACGACTTCCAGTTCTGGGTTTGGCGTAACGGCAGCCTCGAATCCGTTCAGAGGCGACAATAAGAACGTTTTCGGGGGCGCTTCCGCGACTTCCACGAATTCCGTGTTCGGGTCTAGCGGTGGCTCTCTTTTCGGAGGCCCCCAGCAAAATTTCGGGGGTAGTTCTTTCGGAAATCAGTCGGTTTTTGGCCAACAACAATCGACTTTCGGACAAAGCTCATTCGGGGGTGGCACTTTCGGCCAACAGAGCTCGGGGCCTTTTAGTGGAAGTTCTTCAGGAAGCGTGGCTCAAAGCGGCTTCGGAGCGGCGCCGTCTTTCCAGAAGCCCGGAGGATTTGGAGGCTCGCCCGTTTTCGGATCGACACCGGCTTTCGGAAGCCCTCCGAGCTTTGGAGGAGCGCCTTCGTTTGGAAGCTCCCCCACATTTGGGAATTCTTCGAAAGTATTTGGCGCGGGAAGTCCAGCTTTTGGGTCCAGCAGCACCACTCAGAATACTGCTTTTGGCAACCTAGCGAATCAACAGACTGTGGGATTTGGNNTGTTTAATTTTTTTAATCTTGCAGGAGTTCCTCGTTCTCTAGCTGGCGCTAATTAACTTTCGAATATAACTTCTTCATTAAAAATTTGAGTTAATAAAACGAATATACAATTGGTTTATACATTTTTATTGCTTTTTTCACATTATATGTATGTTCTTAAAGATATGCATACTGTTATCACTTCCTCCAGATACGAGATATTTGTTATTGGACCAATCTACTGCTAAAACTTGTCCCTGATGCCCCTCCAAGTTATAAAGCGGGGCCCTCGGACTTCTTGTGTCCCAGAGCTTGACACTTGCATCATATCCTCCTGAGACAAACAGATGTTCGTCATATTTAGACCATTTAACAGAGCTAACCCACAAGCTGTGTGATGTGAATGAATTTTTCACGACAGAGCCTTCAGACGCTCTTGGGTCGTACAAACGAATGTGTCTGTCTGCAGAACATGTTAACAACGTGTTAGATAAAGGTGACCACGAGGAACCCAAAAACGCTTTCTGTCCCACAATTTCACTTTTGATACCGCATAGCTCAGCATCCCAGAATTTGATGGTGTGGTCCATGGATACTGTACAGATGACGTGATTGTCAACCCAATCAATGGATGTTATATTTTCTTTATGTCCCTTCAGAGTGTGCAATGGTGTCCTTGTGATTATATTTTTTGAACCTCTGACTTTCTTATGTGCAGGTTCTTCATCATCAGTATCAAACCCAGCTGACCAAATCTTCAAATTGGTGTCCCACCCTCCTGTGGCTAATTTCTGGGAATTCTGACTGACCCCAACACTATCAATACCTCTTTCATGACCACGAAGCACAATCCTTGGCTTCACATTATCAGTCCCAGGTTCCCACTCCCACAAGATTCCTGTAAGGTCATGTGAAACACTCACAAAACCACGTGAAGGGTCTCCTGATTTCAACCAAGACACTTGCTTCACAATATTCGTGTGTTCTTTTAGTGACGTGACAATTTTGCCATGTGTGGTCCATAAATTTACTGAATAATCGTAACAACCTGTCAGAATCCTAAGAATTACAGTTTTAAGTAAATTATTTTACTGTTATTGGCAATTTTACCATTTATCTGCAGTCTGTATCCCTGACACCCAATCATCATGCAGAAGTGCGTCTTGTGGCTCTGGAGCCGGAGTTTTTTCAACATATTCAACATCAACTGTGATTTCAGTGGAAATGTTATGTTCTTTCAAGTGTTCAGTAAGTGGAAGCCTTAATAGTTCACCCAACACTAAAAAATCGAATTCTTTGGGTTTTAAAAAATCCGATTTGCTTTCCTTTAGTAACTGATTAACCAGTTCGTTTAGGGAAGCGCAATCAACGGAACTTGGCACTGACAAGGGGACATCTGGCACTGCATTTCTGAAATTGAACGGAGTATTGTTTATTAATGTAATAATTCGTGATTTTTACGTACATTTCTTGTTTGGTTATCAATCGGATTTGTAGCTGAGATTCGCTGGAATCCATCGGACTGGACATTTTTGCCTTTAATAATGACTATTTTATTGTGTGGTAGTTTTGAAGATCATTACCACAGTATGACTTACTCGTGCTCTGCACTTTCAACACTATTGTTGAGGTTAGGTTATTGTTAGGGAATTTACTTGCTGTCAAATGTCATAGTTGTCATGTGTGACAGTTTTGCTGATATATAACCAACGAAGTTGATATTACGCCCAGAATTTAATAATAATCCAGTTTAATGTTTCATAATGAATTTTAGTGGTGTTAATTTGTGATATTAAACGTATTTACTGCAACCTTGAAGTATATTTCGTAACAAGATGACTGTGGTGGAATTCTTTGGGTGCACCTTTCTGGCATTCGGGCCCCCTTTCGCTATGTTTGTGTTCACCATAGCGCATGACCCCGTCCGAATCATTATACTAATAGCCGCTGCATTTTTCTGGCTGTTATCACTATTACTATCATCACTGTGGTGGTATATTGTGATCCCCTTAAGAGAGGACCTGGTATTCGGAGTGATATTCTCAGTATTCTTCCAAGAAGGATTCCGCTACATAATCTACAAAATCCTCCGCAAAGCTGAAAGCGGTCTCAAGAAGATCACCGATGACAGCACTCAACTGATCGAAAACAAACATATCCTTGCCTACGTCAGTGGATTAGGTTTCGGAATAATAAGCGGAGCCTTCTCCCTGGTGAACGTGTTGGCGGACGCAGTTGGGCCAGGAACCATGGGTTTGAAATCAGGAAGCGAGATGTTCTTTTTGACGAGTTCTGCGACCGGGCTTTGCTTTATCCTGCTGCATACGTTTTGGGGGGTGATTTTTTTCAACGCTTTAGATAATAGAAACAAATTGCAGGTTACGCTAGTGGTTGTTTCGCATCTTTTAGCGTCTTCGATCACGTTGTTTAACCATTTCCAAGTCGCGTCGGCCACTTTAATAGTGCTGTATTTTATCGTCCTTGTGACTGGAGTGTGCGCTTTTAAAGTTGTTGGAGGCTCTTACGCTTCTTGCAAAAGCTGTTTAAATTTTAAGTAATAATTGTCGTATTTATTTGTGTATTTTTTATGAATAAAAATAGACTAACTTTGATTTTGATTTTAAATTTACCGCCTGAAAATATGCATTTTGAGTAATCGCGAGATGGCGCTGTTATTGACAGATGTCACTCCCTTTTAGTTTTTTGTTATAACCTCGGTTTCTATGTTTTGACAAGAGGAAGGAAAAGTACTGTTAATAAAAGAGAAATGGTAATTAAAACACAATACTTAAACCGAGAATAATATTAAACGATTACAGTCGGGCAACGTGAATATATGCGAAGTCACTGATGAGGTAAAGCGGGCTCTAAAAGACTTCCGCTTTCGGAAGGCCCAAGATACTGCCGCTCTGATTCGTAAGCACCTTCGTCGTGTTTGAAACCGATTTCATAGATTTCTTCCAGTGAAAGTGGACCGCGAAAAGCAGCAAATTGTGATCGATGAAAAACTGGAGAATATCACCATTGAGGAGCTCCAGGAAAGTTTGCAAAGCCATCAACCGCGCTACATTATTTTATCTTATCGCCAGAAGCACAGCGACGGGCGCATTTCGTATCCGCTCTGTTTCATTTATTTCACGCCGCGCGATAGTCACGCGGAATTGCAAATGATGTACGCGGGGTCCAAAATTTCTTTGCAGAGAGAAGCAGATCTGATAAGAGGATATGAAATTAGAGAGCTCGAGGATTTCACAGAGGAATGGTTGTTAGAAAAGTTAGGAAACTAAATTTTGCATTAGAGGTAACAGTGTTATTTTGTTTATTCTTGCCCGATACGGATTGCTTATTATGTTAAATTAGATCAAAAAGATGTACAAATGTAAACTCTGTGCAAACCCGTTAATTACATTCCAAAGCAACACCAAAAAGAGTTTTTTTATGGAGTTAATGTAAGGAAAAGGATATATTTATATGTTCTGTTTTAAATGTTGCATTTTGTATTACGAGTTTATACTTTTGTAACAAAATAAACATAGATTATATTATAAACCTTTATTTACATAATACCTTGATAAATATGAAGTAAATATTTTTATCAATACTATGTTGTAAAATCTTCTCTGACTCCATTTTTATCAATTTTGTCAGAAAAGATTGCTTTAAAAGAGCGTGTGTATTGGGGTGATTTTTGAAAGAATAAATCACAACTGTTTTACTACAAAGGAGAATCGGTTCTTTCTATTATGCGTTATTCTACTTATCAACTATTACTGCAACATAATAATAAGAACCGAAATCCTTGTCTTTTTATTAATGAATCTAACATAAGTTTACTATAAGCTACTTAGTTTGTTCTTCTGTTCTTTGGAAGGTGCAAGTACTCACGCCGAGATTAAACAGTAAATCATTCTGTAACAAACAGACGTTTAGTAAGGATTTCGGTTCTTATTAAGTCTTCAAGTATTGTCATGAAAAATGATACTCTACAAAGTCTGCATTTCTATTACTTAAGCACAAGATCACACAGTTGAGTCTTATCTTCACACTATCTCTAATAAAATATAGAAACACAGCCATCTGAAGAATTTAAACAATTTTATAATATCCATGCTATAAACAAACCTTCATGTTTATATAATTTATTGAGAGTACCATACATATATAAACACAACATGCGTATTGAAAACACGAAACTGTCTCTCATATTAAAATGTTAATAAAGCAAGTAACAACTTGTAAAAACTATCATGTGTGATCGTGAGCATTTTCTAACGCTATTACGTACCCATAAAGATAATAAAAGAAGGATAACAAATAGAATGCGAGCTTAATCCACCCTTCCCTTTGACATCTGGTCAAAACATCGGCATTCATGATGCTGGTTGGGTCGTAGATCCCCAGCCCCGACATCACAGGCCTAGTTCTGTATCTGTTTATGTGATAGACGATCAGCGGTATGTTTAACAGAAGCGAAAACCATTCTCCAGCGGCCACGAAGAGCACGTTGAAGAAGATGTGGAGCAGATATTCGGGTACGACCAACTGCAAATCGATTTTTCTCAATCAGAAACTGGATCAGCATGCATGCTTACCGGGTTCAGGCTGTTGCACTGGTCGATCGGGTTCTTGTAGTCGGTTTTTAATTCATCGAAGGCTATGACGTGGAATAACGAGAAGAATATTAGGAAAGCGTCGACTATTAGGGCGATAATGTACGAAAACGCTGGGAAATTGAACGCCATTTTTGCACTTTAATTCGAATGTACGACTGTGTATCGCTGTTAATTTATGCGAGCGTCGCTTATTCAGCACATTGTGTGTTCAATAATGTGTACATTTAACCACTTTAACGCCAAGCAGGTGAACCCTTGAACTTCACTTTGTCGAGTTTTAGGTTACCGTTACACCATTATCTGTCAACGGTTCTGACAGTTCGGTTTTGGTCAATTTGACAGCTGTCGGGAATTAGTTAACACAAAATACACCATGAGAGCTGTTATTACATATAAAACGCTGTTAAATAGACCCAGAGACAAAATACAGCGTGAGAGCGAGGCATAAATGCGAGAATTCTGTTATGAGAGTCAAAAATTTGACAAAGAATTTTGACATCCACAGCTTGCTATTTCGACACGATTATTATGAAATGTGTAAAACTGGTTGCATATGTTGTGATGATAATTTCACAAAAATTTTATTTTTTTGCTTATGTCTACAATAGTTTCCGAAACATGCGTTAAATATCATTTTGTTCTATCAAGATGCGAATCTGTAGACTCGAAGTTCGCTTAATTCCATTGTTTATGCTGATTTTTTTTAAACACTACATGTTACATGTGGTCCAACAAGTCGGTCATCTCGAGTGTAAGAAAAAAAGGCGAACTTTCGGCCGTTATTTTCGCGTTTAACACAAAGCTTGCATTGAGTCAGTTGTCGGGTCAAAAGATCAGACGCGTGTTCCTCAACAAGTATATTAAGAAGGGGAGTCCGAGCAGGTTTGTTGTTGTTTTAAAACCAATTTGAAATTTACGACGTCATTTTAAAAAAGCTAACAGTGCGGGGTTTATGTTTCCCCTTTTGTTTGTGTATTTAGTAACGTGACTCTTGGCGGGTTCACCAGCAAATATGCAGCAAATTGACTGGCGAGCACAAATCATTATCCCATTAGAAACTGGACCCCAAACGGAGTTTTATTGGTCGTGTGATGGTAAGTGGCGAAGGAACTACTGTTTTCGTTCTGTTTGCCACAAAAATACTAATTAAAAAAATTTTTTCTTCGCTCTTAAAACTATTGTTCCACGTATGTACCTCAGTTCGAATTTTTTTAATATGAGCTCCAGCATACGGAACAAAAGAAGCC
>QDEB01096285.1:9506-23911 GCA_004193795.1 Asbolus verrucosus | reverse complement strand
AAAATTCCTTGAAATTTTGAAATTGAATTTGGTTATAAAACAATGTACTTAATGAAGAATTGTGCTTCCATCGTAAAAACTGAATATAATCCATTTTAAAAACGTAGTCGGGCTTCGATTGCTGGTTTGTTTCATTGATTTGAAAATCAATAAGTTGACTTGTCCTTTTAATCCACATTATTTGTCTCTGTTTCAAAATGGCGCGGCGATTTAATGAAACCCGATGGACATAAGGAGATTACATCAAATATTCCATTATGATTGGTCGTACATTTTACCAATAATTCATTGATTAATCGAGTGTGAGTCAGTCCGGTGGACAGGAATGACGTTTCTTTCTTCATTGATCGGTCTTGGAGCAGGATTTTTATGTGCAGTAAAATTTGAAAGAGACGAATGCAAATTATGAAAGTAAAGTGCGTTCTAATTTAAAGCTGTTTAAGAAAGTGATATTTCCGTTTCTGCTCATTTCACGGTAATAGAGGTGTCAGGACTGTTCGAGTAAACCTCTTTTTTATCATTTTGATTGGTGCGTTTTCATTTTCAGATCTGGGCCAGTACAGTTTTTTTATCAGCAATCGATGTCGAAAAAACGACAGAGATATGTTAAAAAAAAATCGTAAAGTTGTAAAAGCCTCTTTGGAACGCTAAGATAAAAGCTCACATATCTTCGCGTCTTATCTCGGGCGAATGGCCCCGAGGTATTTTCCGTTTGCCAGTTTTCGCGATTTTCAGCGATGGTCGGGAATTATTTTGAAAACGCCCCCACCTTGGTTTGGGGAGATAAAATTTGAATGTCGCGGCAGTGGATACACATATCCGTTTTCATACGCCGGATGATGTTCATTGATGTATGTGAAAACCCAACGTGAAAAATCTGCAAGTATTGCACTCCATTGTGATCGGTCTTCTGCGTGACCTGTTTCACTAGGAGAACTCGGTGACCTCTGACCTTTGCGCCAGGATGAAAAGCTGCCATCCTCGGTGGCAGCCGGAGCAGAAGGGTGTGCGTTTAAAATTTCGTTATTCTTGTGGTCGGGGTGTTTATCCTGCAAGTGTTTGTTAATTGGTTGGTGATGTGATTTTACATGGACGGGGTTGATTAATAACAGACAGGAATGAAGGTCGGTAGCTGAATTGATTATTTCTATTAATAGTTGTGTATGATGGAAAAGCTAGTTGGTCGGGGCGTAGGCTCTTCAGAACTTATTTATTTTCGTTTCATGATTGGATTGAAATTTTCTTTCGATGTATTTTGTGTTAACCCCCCGACCTTTGTGATGATCTTGATTACTTTAAAAATTCCGGCATAGAGATAAAAGTCGGAAATAGACTCTTGTATTCCTTTAATCAACGAAAGTATACGCGCTCTCAGATAGTCGATAAATTAAAACATTCATGGCACGATAGCGTTGTAATTGTATCAAATGTAAGAACTTTTTCATGAGATGCCATTCAGGGAATATTGTCTCTGAAACTAAAATTGTGGAAATAGTTCTGAAGTTGCTGCCTCTTTCCTTTTCTGTCATGGTCCAGTTTTAATCAAGAATCCAATATAAAGAAAGTTTCACAACGAAGTCTACAGCAGAGGGAAAACTGAAATTTTACAGTAAGTGAAATAAGACACTACAGCAAACGAAAAGTGAACAATAATTAAATTTTCCACTTCAGAATCTAGACAAATTAGAGCAGAGCAGTCGTGCAAGTTGTGGTGAGAACTAATGGACTTCCGACCACCAACTTCTAAGATGATGGTTAAACTTGTCGATCGAATTGCAGAACATTCAATTTAGAAACCTTAAATTCCAAACTTTTGATGGTTGTAAACTTGGCATATTTTTTTCCGTTCTAATGAATCACATAACTGATTTTTCCTAAATAACGTAAAAACCCATTTAAAAGAAATTCATTATAATTTGCTGTAGTTCTACTAAATTAATTTATGTGGCGTATTTGTCATGGTATTGTGTAAGTTCGCGTCATATCATGGTCAACTCAACAATCTGAATTCATAACTTTGAACTTACTCCTAGACTTTATTTTTGAGAACAACTGTGGCCCTCTTATTGCAGACCAAAAATTAGTGAGCGAGAGTATCATGGCCTCAAAGGCACTTTGAGTTCACGTCTTATTCATCAAAAAGAATAAATCAATAATTCTTTTGTAATTCCAGCTTCACCTTCAGCACACGATTTGATATTATGATGTAACTTTTTTGTAGATTTCTCTCCAGTGGTTCCATGTCCTTCAAGAGATCGTCGTTCTAAATCAAATATTCTTCATTTATTTAAATTCGTTAGTTTGGAATTGTACGACACTCATATAAATATAAAGTGTGGAACCACTGCACAACAATACAAACTCATTTTCAATCGTCCCTAGATTAAGGGACGTGTAATTTGTAGTTTTTACCACATTCGTACTTGCTTATCCTTTGTGGAGTTGCTGACAGNNGTAGCACCATGGAATACAAACAAGTGAAAGAAATGCAAGTGCCTCATAGAGGTGGAAATAATTCCATGAAATTTCGAGTTGCAATGCATTTGCATTACAAAAAACTGAAAACCTGTTCTTTTAATCTCTAAATTATTGAGATATCCCAGCAAAGTTTCGAGTGTATTTCATTAAAAAATAGTTACATGTGAGACTGCAAGAAACGCGTGTTTTATTTTGAGATAATCATTTGACGAATAGAATAGTACAAATTTGATTAGTTTTCCTTTGGAAAGTGTTAGTCACCAGTTGAGCAGGGAACAAAGATCCTTTATGGCAGTAAAAGTGGTCTTTGAACGATTAAATACTGATTCATTGAATATTCATCTTTACAAGCCAACAGTGTTTTTCATTGGTAAACTGAATTTCGTAACGAAAAAGCTCACTCAATGATGAACCCTGTTCAGAAGGACCAGTATTGAGTCTGTTAACGGTTAAGTAGGTGGAAATCTCATTTCAGTCGCTTAGTGACAGCATCTAGGCTCAGCGAACTGAAATAATTTTGGAATTTTTGGAGTGACAAGTTTGTATCTGCTTTAAAAGTCTTTTCAAAGCGAAGGCTTGAGATTCCAAAATTAAATTCCTCAAATCTTCCCACCCTGTGGCATGTAATGTTTTAAATAATGAAGAGTACTGCAGGATAAGGGTCAAATTTTATCATTAAAAAAAGTAGAAGTACATACTGTTTTTCCTGTGTGTTTTTGTGTTAAATAATGAAATCGAGTTTTGTGATTGTCATTTACAGTGTCGCTCTCTGTATCCGGTTTTGTGCATCCGAATTAGTAAAAAGTAAAAATTGGAAAAAGACAGGACAACATAACCTCTTACCGATTGAAACGGTTGTGGTTGTTACTAAATAACGTACTGAGTGAGTTATTTAGAATGACTGTTATGGAAAAACATTGTCCTACAATTTTTTGTCTTCCGTTTGTATTAAGGAACTTGCTATTTTTACCAAAGTGAAAAACACAAAATAAACCATGAATTATAGACGGAGCTTTACGACTAATTACTTTCAAGAAATCGAATTTAATCTGTCTTCAATGTACGACAGGATTTACCGTCAGTCTTTTGTCGTTGGATATAAGACGCGAGATTCCTTTGTAGAAATTTTCTGTGCATTATGACCAACAATTTGTAATGTTAGTTTTAAGGATTATCTAATATTCTCTTGGCAAAATGGATGAACACAAAGAATAACAAGATAAGTAGATGATTCAATTTAAGCATGAAATATAATAAGTTTCAAGACGTCTAATTTAAACTCGATCATCCCCCATAACAAACCGTTAATCAAAACAAGAATTTGCTGCAGGCAGTACACTAATCGTTTTTAAATTTGTTTAAACTGCCGCTCTTGAGAATTAACAATGAAGCAATGTTTTATCTTGAATCTTGAAAGCTTTTTTAATTCTGAATTAAACAAGTAAATTCGATGAAGCTAACAATGTTTTTGTCATTTGGAAAAAAGTGATGGTGACGCTTTCTATTGTTACTCGATTNNTGCAAACGAGCCCTGACCTAAAGCAATATTAAACTTGTTTGGTACCAGAAATTTTGATAAGAAATACCCAATTCAGATTTATATGCAAATAACAATATAAGAATTAAGTGGCTAAAGCAATCACCACATTTGTATCTTTCAATAAATTCGGTGCGGCCCTGTAATTTTTGTTTACAATTATCAGGCAGATGGTGGGCCAAAGACCTGTAAAACCCAGATAATATGGTTTTCAGGTTAATGTTGTCTTCAGGGCTTTCGCACAACAATTTGACACCAACTGTACCAAAATACATTTGTAGTTTACAAAAAGGGATTGTCCTCGTAAAGTCAACGCTCATGTTTTAAAATAATAAAAGTAAAAATAACTGTAATCCAGTTTTGTGTTTTTGAGAATCTTGCTGCTGATGTAATTGTTGCGAATTACCACTTTTAATAATGCAATGCAAAATATAATGCAATTAATTCAGATTATAAACAGTAGTGGAAGTCCAGTGCCGTCTCGTGATTGTTTCTTGTTTCTTTTTCACCAGAGTGTGACTACAGAAAATAACCACGGCTATTGCGTTTACAAATTATAGTTTTCACACATCCGCATTACACAAATCTGGTAATCTTCAGTAATCAAATTGCCGTATTTCATTCGAAGCTCGTGAATATGCAGAATGGACATAAATACATGATTTATGTGATTATTATTGTAAATAAACATAATGCAGACCTTGATTTACTTTCCTTTCAAAAACAAAAACTGTATCTGTTAATAAAAAATTGTGTTCATTAAATTTCGGTCAGATTCACGTTGGTGCATTATTACGAGAAATTCGTGCAAAAGCTATTAGTCAATAATTGTATAATAGTCACTTTTGTAATTTTAATAATTCTAGAAAATCGGATTTAATTGTTGCATCCGTTTAATTAAAATTGTGTAATTGCCGGTTTTAGCTCTTTAATTTAAACAAATACGTGATTTTGTAACATGAATTTAATGTCGGCCAGGAATCTAGTCAATTAATTTTTTTTCCCTATTACGAATTTCGATTCGATTCCTTGAGGTTGCTTAATTGATTTTTTCAGTCATATTCGGTTCAATTATGAAACATCGTCAGAAACAAGGAGCAACATCGTCGCAAAAATCTCGCCGTCATCCACCGTTCAATCTCGCAGCGGCAGTTTTTAGTGGAAAAAGAGAACATTTGCATGTGCAGCATTCTTTCATGAACAGCCAACAAAAACTAACCTCCGCCGTCCCTGTTAATAAATTTGTCATCTTAACCAGGATTAAGTGAGCGAACATGATGCACCATTGTTTATTGAAAAATTAAAGCCTGTTACATCATTTCTCTTAAAAATGCATCGATAAATTTGTTTTATTATCACGGCCATACGTCATCTTTAATACAGAACCAATCAAAGTTTTTAATTGTGCCCGTGCACTTGGGAAATTAACCAATTGGACGTGCAGTTTTATACCTGTCTATTAATTTAGAACGTTAACCTTTGCACATAAAATCCTCCGATTGTCAGTTGTAATTTTTGCTGCAATCACGCCACAGCGACGACCCTTTAATTAGTTCCTATTGAGCATGTAGATCTTACATTGTTGGTGTAATTAAAATCCAGGAGCGCATTCTAGAATGTTGGAAATTTCATACTCCACTACCTTTCGAGTAACTTTCATTCAAAAATAAAAGACACTGCGCTCACTCAAACTTGAACTCCACAACCTGCATCTGGAACTATTTGGGTTGTGCCACTTGTTTTGAATAAGGAATCATGAATGTGAATTGCACCAAGATTAGACCGGAAAATTTATTTCGGAATGAAGCTCTCACCGGAACTATTTTCAATAAAGTTTTAATGACGTAGGTGCAACACAAAATAAAAGCCGCGTTTTATTACAACTTTACGTGGTAGCTACTTACAAAATACACGATGATCATAACATCCGCAATAAAATTAAGGTAATTACGGTGAATTACCCTGATGGCTTAATTAATGAAAGTAAAACAGACAGCGCCATTGTTATTAATGAATGGTTTTGCCGGTGGTTTTTTATTTTGGAGCACCCACATTTTGTCAGCCTGGAGTTCTCGCACTATGCAGATTGCAGAGCGAGAAACTAAATTAATTCTGAAATTTTAAAGTAGTAATAAGCAGCTTTAAAGTACATTTACATAGATAATAACATCTACGTGTCCGTCGTAGAGGCAATTAAGTACCTACCATTAGAGTTTTTAACAACTCCTCCGCAGATGTTGGTACTTGTTTGGTTTCCATTCGGCTGAAGGACTGTGTTATTATAACCAACTACATAAACAATAATTATTGTTTAGTAACACAAAAACGAATAATTTTTAGCAATAATCCTGATTTAACTCAAGGATCCTTATTTCATGTGAATTAAAAAGGTTGTTTTTATGAATATATATTGAGTCGATTGTTGCTGAAAGGACCTATCGTCTTTTCTAGGTGAACAACCAAAACTGTTCACTACTAAATAATTGGTTTAATACAATAATGAATTTTGAATGGACATATTTTTTCAAAACTCAAATTTGGAAAATTCTTTTCACCATTATCTGATTGAGTAAAAATTTTTAAAAAATGGAATTAGTGTAAAGTGATTATAAAAACATAAATATATCTGTAAGCAAGGAAATTTTGACATTTAACAGGTAGATTCGGTATGGTGGTCAGTAAGGTTTCACATTTGTTGGTTGGAAAGTGGTAACACCATTGATTAAATCACCTACAGTTTTTGACGTAATTATAGATTACTATTGGTGCGTTTTAATACCAAGCGATAGGACTACTCCAAAAACTCATCTTAGGCCGCTTTCAGCATAATAATAATAATCGATTTGTATATTTGTGCATTTGGTATTATAGCCCACTGTCTCCGTACGAAGTATTTTGAAAATCGGAATCAAGAATCAAGTCCTACATGATCCCAAGATTCTTTGTGTCGAATTTGATTCTGTTCGAGTTCTTTTTGTTAAATCTTAATAAATCGAGATCCAATTACGATATCTTCTGGCCAATCCGCACACAGTTTGGCTATTGTATATTTGTAACATTGTTTTTCAGCCCTCTCGGAAAATCATATTATTTCCTTTCATTCGATTTTTCCGCCTCTTTCAGTTCCACATTACCTCGTTCCAAGTTTATTTTAAAACTAATGCTGCAAGTTCGAGCAGAATCGACATTTCGTCCTGGATAGGCTACCTCAAATGATATTTTTGTTTGTTTCAGGACAAAAGGCTTCGTAATTGTGTATTTATTGTTCGTGTGCATTAAATTTGGAGGTGGCATGGAGGCGTTTCGGCGTGTTCTCGTCTGTACTAGGATATTTTTAAGTTCATAAAAAAATCACAGTTCGAGTCTGGAAATTTTCAAGCGTTAATTTTGTGATCGGCAGTTCGAAGTTCCGGGTGTCGCAGTTGAAGTTGGGTTTAAAGTTTAAATGGACGTTCATTTTCGATCGATTTTTTGGATGTTTATAAAACTCCAATAGCAACTCTTAAATTACAGTTTTTATAAATCACATCAAGTCGGAAAATATTCAAGTATTTTGATCGATGTAATTTTAAACAAATTTGAAATCAACAAAAGTAGATTGTGTTGTCTGTGTTGTCAACGATAAAGTTTGGATTAAGTGGAAGGTATATCAGAAATTTAAAGTAATAATAACAATAAGATTTGCAATTGAATTGTAATTTTAAAGGAATTTGAACAAGAAGTCTGCCCTATTTAAATAGTGGGTAGAGATATTGTGTTCAAACTCACTTAAAAACTCTCGCCCACTTTGAAGTTGATCACTACAAGTTGATTTGTAATTTTCATTAATATTTATAAATTCTTTAACTGAGAAACAGAAAAATTTTTTACAGAATCAGAAGGTTAAGTCAGGTTAACTTGCAACGTCTAAAACGTGGATTATGCTCATAAAATATAAGTGAAGCTTGAAAAAGGAAGTGAATAATTGATCACGTATATTCAATTGTTTTAAACTGAAATTTTGTAAAGTTCTCCAAACTTCCAGGTTGAATTAAAATTTTAAGATTGTTCAAAGTGGATAAGTATCTCGGGATAATAGTTTTTAATGGTTTAAAATACTCCTGGAAATATGGTCATAACAAAGAACAAATACACTTGACGTTGATGTAAGATTACAGTTGTTCATTGTTAGTTACGTGATTAAGAGAAGGAAAACCTAATTTGTCACATTTAGTGTGACATTAATTGACTGAGCCTCATTGTCTTTTCTGCGTCACTGAGAAATTTCAAAAATACAAAATGCCAACCTGAACGCGGTTCATTTTATTCCATTGCCAACATAATCCATTAATTTTATATTTAGTTGCCAATACTAACAATAACAATCATTGTGATGAGATTTAAAAGAAAAAACAAGTTTTATTAAAAGGTGTTTATGTGACGATAATACATTTACACCAGTCTCTCTGGCAAACTCTAATATTGAAAAAAAAATTGACAAATAAGTGTTGTCAATTGTATTTATGATTCATTTTTCCACACCTTCACACATGTACACAATTTATAAGTAATTACGATGATAGATTAGACCTTTTTAAATTAAAAATGACAACCTGCAATAACAAATTATAGTAGCACGAAACCATAAAATACATGCAGAATATTTCATCTGCTATTATGTTGTCAAGTTGGCACATCCAAAAATTTCACAATAGTTATCCTTCATGAAACTACAAGGAAGTAAAGCTGCTTTACTGTTTCAAGAATTAATTATTCTTAACCCATTTACAAATTGTGTGACAGTTTAATTGGAAAACGGTAAAATTTTAACTCTAAAATAATCCTTGACGATAAATTGTTGGGTTCCAAAATTTGTTTTGTTTCTTATAGTTTTGCGTTTGTCTCTTTTTATGTTCTTGTTCAAAAAGTTGTTTTTTCTTTCACTTAACTCACGTTTTTTACGGGAAGATTTAGTTATTTTTGTCATTTGAAGCCCTCTTTCTGCACATTCCATTCGGTCCATACTTGACATTTGAAGGCCTAAAAAAATAAAAATTTCATTTTAACAGTGTAGGTACTTTTTTATTTATTCGTCATAAGCTAGGCAGTAACATTTCGGATCATACCGGCAGAGAACCGTATTTAAAAAAAAGATTTGGAAATATGATTGTATATCTACAGATACTTGAAAGAAGTTTAAAATTGTTTCTTTCTGTATTACTTTTATGAAGTAGATAATGAAGAAAAGTTTCTTCAATAATAATCATCTCATGGCACAAAAGCAGTATTATTTGTTATCACTTCTGCTATATTCTTCAATAATTTAACTTTTTTCTAATTTCTCTCAAACTTGAATGCATTTTTCTATTTTTCCTTGAATGTAGCGCAACTTATTTAACATAAGATAAACAAATAAATTTGGATTAATTGTGAAATTTTATAAAAATTATTCATAGTTGCTATGACCAACTGATTAAATCTAGAAGTTTATGTTCCAGACGTGATGACTATTGTGTGACCGAAATTAAAACATGTAGATTTAAATGTTGTGATTCAGGATGAAAGTAGGATCATGTGATGTCAGATGTTAATTGTACAACCAATGCAAGTCTGATCCCCACTACTTGATCACAACAAATCTGAATAGTGATTAGGTCTGAAATGACTATAGGTAAAATAAACAAAATTAATTTTTGGTGTGAAGAACCCAATAATTCCACAACACTTTTCTTTGACTTTAAATTTAATTGTAAATATAAATTTCATACTTTAAAATCATTTTGGAACGTGTTTGATCTGTAATAGAAAATACAATAGGTCATCAAGAGTCGTAGAAGATACACGTAATGTACTTATATTTTTAATTGTTTCTTTATTCGTGAGAATAGTTTTACCAAAATTTAAACGAAAAATCAATGCTTCTAAATATGTAAGCGTTACAAAAGGACATCGGTAGAAAACATACTTTGTATTAGTAAAGAATGAAAATCCCCGGAGTTTATACAATAAATGAAAATAAACTGTCTTCAAATCACCACTACTACAATTCTGTGAAATTTTAAACGAAATCTTTTATTACATACGTGAGACGTGACGTCATATGTGCCGATCATCTTACAACGATCCTAAAACTGGAAGTTGGTAGTGGATAATGAGCCATTCAGGTAGAACTTTTGTTCAGAAGCTCTTATTACATCCAGTAACCCACCATTTGAACTTTCTTTGTCAAATAGTACAGCACAAAAGTTGTATTGTTGCAAGGTGAATGGCATTAATTCTAATAATACGTTATGCTTTTAATACGTGGGGTTGTTTACCACCGATTTTTAGAGATTGTGGTTTAGAATTTTAAATGATTTTTGATATTGAGCATCCTCTATCGGTTATCAAAAAGTGTGCCATGACGAAGCCATACACTTAAATTTGAAAAAATGTGATATCTGCATTATGTCACCCACAATATTGTCCAAGTGGACGTAAAACCAGCTCCCCATTAGTGTTCCAACTCTTTTACGAGTCAGAAACGTCATTTCATTAAGGGACTTTCGGATCAGCCAGCCGCAATGTTGCAATTCTTCTTTGTTAATGTACGTTAAAAGCGTGCAGTTTTAAACAAAAATTTGAAAAAAAAAACCAATTCACACACATGGAAACTTCCAGAGCTTAAGACAGAAATAATGCAGATTAATGTGTTCCGGTCCTCTGGTTGTCATTAATCTTGGCGATTTATTATCGTAAAATCGGCGCAAAATGTGTTTTGAAATAATTTTTTATTGGACATTAATTTTGTTTTCGCCGTTATTACTGTTTAATACAAATTTATTTGTTTATTTTACGAAAAGCAAAACAATAGATTCGATACGTTTCCCGGGGCGGCCTCTGGTACGTTTTTCTGAATTAATGCCAACGTCAGACCTCGTGCAGAAGGTTGTTTTTCAAAATTTGTCGATGGTCGATCGTCCAACTCTCAAGAGCTATCCGTGTTTGTTAATTTATTTATACTCACTCTGTGGCAATTACATGGCAGCTGGAATACAGATTTTCTTCGATTAGAACTTGAGGTTCTTGTTATCTGTGCAAATTACGTTTCTGAATTATAATTAGCAATTCTTTCATCCAGCATAACCACCAGTTGAGACACTTGCATCGGCAGTTCTTCAGACTCTTACTGTACTTTAATCACGTAAATGGTTGTCGTGTAATTGTTCGAACATTTGCTTACCCACATAGACCGTATGTTCGCTTTATAATTCGGTAATTTTTTCCAGTTTGCGAAAATTCCGGCGACAATTCTCGCATTGGCAATTTTTCGAGAATGTGACCACAGCCGATATAATGGTTCTTGAAGCGTTTAATTACCATTAGGCTTCGAGTAATTGGACGCGGCCGGTCTTCTGGTGTTGAGTGAAGTTGTTAACTGCAAAAGCCTGGGAGATATTCTAATAATTACCTATAATTTCATGCGTTTCATGATCGCCTTATTATAAATCAGCATGCACATACCAGAAGCAGATTTTTCCTCTCAATTTCGCCACATTCGAGTGTTGCAGCCAGACATTGTGTAAACATAATCTCGTTGTTGTGATACCGAATAATTAACTCCTGCGTGATAATAATATTTGCTGAAGTTATTGAATCCGACGTGAGATAAAATTTGACCTTGCTCTTGCCATCGGTTATTGGATTGATCCGTAATTATTACTTTCCAGCCCCGTTGCTGCTAAAAAGGATATAATGGTGCGTTCTAAGAAATTGTATAGAAATAATACCAATACCAGTAGTTAACCGTTGAACATCTCGTCTTTGTCCAGTGGAAACGGAATATGCGCTTTTGTTGCTCAGATATTGCCTTGGAAGCAGATGAATATTAGCTATTCCTCGGTGGATGTACCGTTTTCGTAGCTTCATCCTGCGCCGTAGATGATCTGCTTGATAAATAACATCTTTCGGGTTCTGGCCTCTCGTTTCCGGGAAATTTATCATGGGGCCGCCTGCAATTAACAAAAATCGATTGTCGCGAAAACGGTTCGTTACGTTATTTTAATAATGAAGATGTAGTCTTGTAATTATTGATGTGCGATTAATTAAATCCGTGACCAAGAGGTGTGGAAAAATGGGAGCGATGAAGCAGGTGCCCCACTCTTCCACTTTGTGAGTTGTCTGATGAAGTGGTCCAAACAGTGGCGTAACTGGAACTCGACCTTTTTGTAAAATATCAACATACTGTTTCCTCCGCGTCACAAAAGGGTTCCATTACATTTTATAGTTACTGCTGTTTTTGTTACCAACACTGATGCCAACGCATTTGTAGAATTAATCCGTTTACACGGCAAATAATTTAGAAATTTGAATGGCCGCATGCAAGTGTCTGGCTGCAAAGTGTAGATATGGTAGCACGACAGAGAACTTCAAGTAACTAAATTACGTGCAATTTAAAAGTGTCTGGTTAATGTTTCAAATTTTGCTTCAACAGTGGATGGAACAAATTTAGAGATTTATTTTGATATTACAGGTGACCAAAATACGAAAACGAATCACAATTAATAAAAATAATTGATAAAAACGATGTCCAAAATAATGTTTAGTACAACATATAACACCTAAATATTGTTAATATTTTTATTATGAAAATCACTGTCAGTCGTTACTTTTGGCTCACTTTAGACAGGGAATACTGTGCTTTATTTTTGTAGGTTTCAGTTTAAATGATGGAATTAATTTGATGAACGGATTATTTTGAACCTAATTTTCAAAATTACGACAATCTCAGGCCCATAGGTGAAGCTGTCCAAGGAGAACTGGAAGCAAATGCGAAATTAATTGTACTTGACTCTCCAGCATTTTAAAAGATAAAGCTGTTTATTCTTTTCCTGGAAGAGTAAGTTATTATAACTGCCATGAACATGACAGAATGTTAATTTCACGAACAATAAGAACAAACGCTTGTTTGGTAGCAAAGGTATTTGCTGTCCTTAATTCCTTTTGCATTGAATATGTGTTATTTGTTATTGATAATATTGATTTTTTTTCAAATAAACATTGTTACCATAGTTTTGCAAACAGTTGTAAATTAAAAATATTGTTAATACTCATTGTCATTTATGCACAATGTTGCCAAATTTCGTTGAATTCGAGCTTCTATAAATTCTAAATAAAATTTAGTTTCGTTCCGCTTGATCCATTTTGCCAACTCTGAATAGTTGGTGCACTAGTACACTTTGCACACGAATTACCAACATATTTAATCACAAGTATCATTCATATTTATTGGGCAAAAATTTACTACATTTTGTTTATTTAAACAATGTTTAAACATATTTAAAGTGATTTTAATGGGTTCAATCCAAATAAAAGTTGGCAAATAAAAGTGGCATTCCAATGCCACTTTTATTTGCCAATCGTAATTAACACTAACCCACTTTTTTGTTTCTCTCAAAAGGGAAGTGCAGCATTAATGATTTTTTGAAGATCACAGAAGATTTTGACTCATTAAACATATATAAAAAAAAAAAGAATGAGATTATGCAGTAGTTTAAGAAATTCTGTTATCGATCTAACAGCGTTTATTAGTTTTACAATTTCTTGAAGAGTACTTCATCGATTGAAATACAATAATATAATTTTCTATATACATTACATACTTGTACATACATTAATGAAAGTTGTCTTTTATGTTCTTAATAATTAGCGTGTTCATAACATTGAATTCATCTGTTTTAGACCCCTTCTTTTGCTTTTTGTAGAGCTTACACTCATTACGAAATTGTAAACTTACATTTGTAAATCAGTGAAAATATTCAATGGTTTTATCAAAGACTTAAGTTCTGACAGAACGTCAAAAATTTTATGAGAAACAGAAGAAAGTGTATTAAAAAATGGAAAAAAATGAAAAACACAAAATTAGTTTTGCCAACTCTGACTGCATAGAAAATAAATATTTTTTGGTAAATACTGAAGGCCAGAGATTTAAAAAAATGTTTAATGGGCCTTAAAATACATCGTTTACTTTAAACCATAAACTTTACGTACAAAATTATTTAAAAGACTATAATAAATGGCAAGTAAATTGATGATGTAATTCGAATTGCATAAATTTGTAATAGTATGTGGAAAAAGTTTTTTTTTTAATTTATTAATCTAAAGATTGTATAATACAAATGAAACTCAGTTATTACGAAATAATAAAATATTATTTATTGTTTTATTGTATCGAGACAAGAATTGGCAATCCGAGAATTTATTGAGACGAGATCATTATTTCTCGTGTTGAAATTTCGAGAGATGTATGAAATCCAGCTGTCAAAATGTCCCATTTGGGACATGACTGATAAAAAAACATTTTTTAATGCTTTTGTATATTAACGTTGATCTTACACAACTTTTGTAATGTTACCTATTCCCTTTAATAATA